>JARQOD010004233.1:0-56750 GCA_033576555.1 Oophaga sylvatica | reverse complement strand
TTTATGGCTACTGTCGATTTGGGAAGCATGAACAATAATAGGTATATATAGATGACACTGCATAGCCACAGATGGTGAATGGCAATGTAATACTGTACCTCAATAAAGTGTGCGCACTACATACATTTTTTTTTATATAGCTGATAAACAGGGTACATGGATGTATGCTTGTGCCTTTGTTTTGACGCACAGATGCCTTCCTGCTGAGACGCATTGGGTAGTGAACAGTTGTGTGCAGTGTTCACTGCAGTCCTCTGCGGAATAACCACACTTAGACCTTATAACTTTTCAGACTTTCTTTATCAATCTACCAAGATGAAGAAGGCAGGGAGTAAGGCACGTGGTCGTGGAGTTTCTTCAGGGAGAGGACGTGGGGATTCTGTGGCTGCTGCGGCCCCCAGTGACACAGCACCACCAGTTTTCCCCGGGCCGTGAGCGTTCCTTTATGCGCACTTTTTGTAGGAGCTCGGAGTACCCCCCTGCGCGGGAAGAACAATTGAAGCCGTTGTTGTTTGGATGTCAGCCAATGCATCGACTTCAATTGCTTCCACCTCCTCTCAGGACCACAGCACTGTTGGGCAACCATCTGTCTCTTCACCGCCTGGCAAATTGCCCAGGCAGTCAGAGGTTCTGTACAGGAGCCAGCTGAGTGGTCTGCTTCTGTTCTCCAGAATCTATTGGCTTGCAAACAGGGGCCCAGCCAAGCAGCATTCTGTAATGTGAAGAGGGAGTATGCAGTGATGCGCAACAGCTGTGTCTCTCTGAATCTGAGAGAGCGGGTGAGACAGTGCCGATGGTCCAGCACACCGCAGAACGCATCTGATGATGATGATGAGACCCAGGTGCCAGTTTCTGTTGAGCATGGTGCTGGCCAGACCACCCAACAGCAGGTGTTGGAAGAGGGTAGTGGAGATGATGAGGTCCAAGACCCAACATGGCATGAAGAACAGGAAGGTGGTGGGAGCAGTCAGAGGAATAATAATAATATTTATTTATATAGCGCCATCATATTCCGCAGCGCTTTACAGTTTAGCAGTTTCAGAACACAGTCATAAGTAACAACGTTAACAATACAATAATTTAAGCTAAATAAGTCGCCCCTGCTCGTGACAGCTTACAATGTACAATGAGATGGGGGAGATACAAAGTATAGGTGTTTATATACAATGGTGCATTTACAATGATGTTCCAGCCATCTTAAGGGACTGAGGGATGGAGATAGTGAATGGGCTAGAGACACACACACACTTACACAGAATACATAGAATGACTTTGATTAGTGAATGTGATAGGCCGCTCTGAACAAATGTGTTTTGAGGGAGCGCCTGAAACCATGCAAATTGTGGATAGTCCTAATTTCTTGGGGTACAGCATTCCAGAGGATTGGCGTAGAGCAGGAGAAGTCTTGGAGTCGGGAGTGGGAGGTACGTATTAGTGCAGAGGTTAGTCGAAAGTCGTTTGCAGATCGCAGCAGTCGGTTAGGCCGATAGATAGAAATGAGGGAGGAGATGTAGGAGGGGTGCTGCACTGTGGAGAGCTTTGTGGGTGAGAACCAGTACTTTGGTTGAAAGCTGGGAGAGGCCTAGAGAAATGGTTAGTGATAGAAGGAAGATAGAGGAAGACATTGCCCCAACGGTACAAACAGGAGGGAGAGTTAGGCTGCAGACTCGGTTGCCTGTAGCCTCCAGTTTGGCACCTGTTCGGAGCAGTTGTCTTCCAAAAGTCAAAACGTGCGCTCCCAGGACTTGCACTGCGTGGTCCTTTTTTCACACACTTGCACATGATATTTGCTATGTGAAATGCAAGCTGTGTAATTAAAAATTAAAAATAGCTAAAAGTGTCAGTCACCTCAATACCACAAATATGTGGAAACATGTGCGGACAAAGCACGTAGTTGAGTTACAAAGACACACTAGAGATGTAGGCCAACCTACAGCAGCACCTACATCTTCAGGTTGTGTTGAAGCCTCTTCATCGAGCTCACACACAGCTGGTTATGCTTCCTCACAGGATCGCCATGGAAGAACCTCGGCCACTGTTGTCCAGAGACAAACTGTTATTCCACACACAGCAGCAAGTTCCCTGTCATCCTCACACTCCCAGGCCACAAAACAGCCAGCGGTAGCACAGGCATGGGATAAAAGATGGCCATACTCCGCAAACCATGCACGAGCACAGGCTCTGAATGCTGGCATTGCAAAACTCCTGTCCCTTGAAATGCTGTGATTCAGGCTGGTGGAGACAGACAGTTTCCGTAACTGAATATCATTGTCAATCCCACAATACAATGTGCCAAGCCGATTTCATTTCAGCAGGCAAGCCGTCCCTGGTCTGCAAAAGCATGTTGAGGGAAAAATTAAACATGCGCTACTAAAAGCCCTCAGTAGCAAGGTCCACCTGACCACCGATGCGTGGACCAGTACCCATTGTTATGATCTGCTACAACCAGTAAGGAAAGAAGGGAATTCTGTCCCTACAATACAACTAAGCTGAATCCCTACGATTACGATGTAACGGGGAACCTGATCCTGCGACCAGACCCGCTAAAGTCCTCATCTAGTGTGAACGAAGACCTATAGTTGCGAGGGAGTAATCCCTACAAGATCTAGGGACTGTGAGAAAAGGTGGACACCTCCTAACATAAATTGTAGCATGGATAATTAAACAGAAAAATAAATACTTTGTGATCCTAACATCAAGCAAAACTGACAGATTAAGGCACCTAAGCACCCGGCTAGCTTAACAGTAGATAATACAATGAAGTCAAGCAAAGCCAGAAGGGCGGAGCCAGACTAAATAGGGAAAAAAGGTCATGTGACCAGCAAACTGAAACAAAACCTAACAAGAGGGTTCTAACACCCATGGCCAGGGACAATACCTTTCCCTCACTGCCCATTGGGTCAATGTTGTGCAGCCGGGTACTGATCTTGCGAGTGGCGCTGTACGTGTTCTGCCAACTCCAAGGATTGCAGGAATCAAGTCTGTACACATTGATTCCTCCTCCTATTCCAGTTCCTCAGAATCATCGCTGCAGGAGCCGTCACGGTCTACCTCCACATGGACCCGTGAACGTTTACCTGTTGCGACCGATATGAGCACAGCCGTGTCCAAATGTCAACAGGCCATCCTGAAATTAATTTCCATGGGGAATCTTAGCCACACAGCGCAGGAGCTCTGTAATGCCATAAAGCAGGAGAGCGACGTGTGGTTTTTGGAAGAGAATCTACAGGCAGGCTTGGTAGTGTGTGACAATGGCCGAAATCTGGTGTCAGCTCTGGGCCTTGGCAACCTCACTCACATACCATGTCTGTCATATGTGCTCAACTTGGTCGTGCAGAGTTTTTTGAGGGACTATCCGGATCTTGATGCACTGCTGCACAAGGTCCGCCTAGAGTGCGCTCACTTGCGACGTTCCAGCATGGCCAGATCGCTGATTGCAGCTCTGCAACGCAGATTTCACCTTCATGAACATCGCATCATATGTGACGTACCCACCAGGTGGAATTCCTCGTTACATATGTTGGAGCGGTTGTGTGAGCAGCAGCCAACAGTAATGGAGTATCAGCTGCATCAGGCGCAGTCAACTCGCAATTTGCGGCGTTCACACTTCACCACTACTGAGTGGGCCTCTATAATAAGAATAATAATATTATTTATTTATATAGCACCATAATATTCCGCAGTGCTTTACAGTTTAACAGTTTCAAAACACGAGTCATAAGTAACAACGTTAACAATACAATAATTAAAGCAAAATCAGCCGCCCCTGCTGGTGAAAGCTTACAATCTACAATGAGGTGTGGGAGATACAAAGTACAGGTGTTTATATACAATGGTGTTTTTACAATGATGGTCCAGCCATTTTAAGGAAGTGAGGGATGCATGGAGATAGTGAATGGGCTACACACACAGAATTACACATAGAATGACTTTGATTAGTGAATGTGATAGGCCACTGTGAACAAATGTGTTTTGAGGGAGCGCCTGAAACCATCCAAATTGCGGATAGTCCTAATTTCTTGGGGTAGAGCATTCCAGAGGATTGGCGCAGCGCGGGTGAAGTCTTGGAGTTGGGAGTGGGAGGTACGGATTAGTGCAGAGGTTAGTCGAAGGTCGTTTGCAGAGTGCAGCAGTCGGTTAGGCCGATAAATATAAATAAGGGAGGAGATGTAGGGGGGTGCTGCGCTGTGGAGAGCTTTGTTGGTGAGAACCAGTAATTAGAATTGGATCCTATAATGAATGGGCAGCCACTGCCAGTGTAATGAGTGGCGAATAACTCTATGAAGGATATCTGCCACGTTTTGCGTGCGTTTGATGAGTCAACGCGGATGGCGAGTGCAGATGATGCACTAGTCAGCCTGACTGTCCCCCTTATCTGCCTGCTTCAAAAAACACTGCAAGCACTAAGGCATGAGGTTTTGGAAGAGGTGGAGGATGAGGAGTCACAAATTCCATCACCTTCTGGACAGTCAGCGCAACGTGGTTCCTCACAAAGGGCTGGAGGACTTTCAAAGTACCATGCTGTATCAACAATTGAACCTCCAGAGTCGCTGTCTATATTTTCATAACCATTACAAACTTTTAATGTATTTACAAAGCACATAATGTACAGTTTTTGTCTATCCTTTTGTAATGCTATTGTGTTTCCATAAACTGATGTTACAGAATTATGATACAAAGTTTTTAAATTTTGAGTTTTAAATTTTGTAAATTTATATGTATTTGAAGGACTTTGTGAGGAGGATGAGGAGGAGTCAATGGAGGAGGAAGACATCGCTCCAGAGGGAGGTAGACAATGCTCTAGTCAGTATGTAGACCAAGGGTGGGGTGATGCACAGCAGGCGGAGATGACGCCTCTTGCAGGGGACAACGTTTCTTGGCCAGTTGGGAGTCTGCAGCACATGGTTGATTTCATGCTGCAGTGGCTGAGAAACGACCGCCGCATCGAACACATTCACACCACGTCTGATTATTGGGTGTACACCCTCCTAGACCCTCGCTACCGGGACAACTTACAAAGCCTCATCACACCGTTGAACCGGGAGCGTAAAATGCGGAAGTACCAAGACACACTGGTGCAATCCATAATGTTCTCCATTCCAGCCGAGAGCACTGCTGCTGCTACTGATTTACAAAGCAGCTCTGTGCGTCGAGGCAGTGGAGACAGCTCTGCAACAAGAGGGAGCACAAGCAGCGCCTCTGCACAGGGCAAGAACAGTATGTTCCAAATGTGTCGAAGTTTTGTGGCAGCGCCACCAATGTCTACACCATCCGAGACGGCTCCAGTCAGCAGGAGGCAACATTTCCGTAAGATGGTTACAGACTACATGTCTTGCCCTCTCAGTGTACTCTCAGATGGCTCTTCCCCATTCAAGTTTTGTGTCTCTAAGCTGGATACATGGCCAGAGCTTAGCCAGTATGCATTGGAGGTGCTGGCTTGATCTGCTGCCAGTGTATTATCGGAGCGCGTCTTTACTGCTGCAGGTGGTGTACTAACAGACCGTTGCATGCGACTATCCTACGATAATGTAGAACGGCTTACTTTTCTGAAAATGAACTAGGCATGGATCTCGCCTGAATTTGCCTGTCCGGTTTCAGATTAACTAACTGGTTGGCAACGTTTTCCATGTCTCCTGTTATGTTCATCTTTCTACCACCTGAGCTATACTCCCTGGGCTACAACACTGCCAGTTGCTGCTCAGAAGTGTCGTGTCCACAGACCAATACACAAGCTATAGTAATAGTGGGGTTCAGTAACGCCTGCTGTTCCCCTGCTGTGTGTCCGGCAAAAATTACTGCTACCTAGCTACACATGTTTAAAAAAACATGACATGTTAAAGTGGCTAGTGCTACACATAGATATCAGGCTACACCCTTATTTCTAAGCTGTAAACAAGTGAAACGTCAAATTTAAAACCATTCAATGATTAGTGTTGGTAACAAATCTGTAACTAAATAATTGTGACATATTATGGCAGATATCCACATGTCTAACACAAATGCTAACACAAAAGCATACTTATGCTATAGGGTACTGATGGTGAACCTTCTCACTCCATAACTTTGACCAATCCAACTCACATCATGCCTCAAATGCTGCAATGTTGGAAGTGCATAATGTGGGTTGAACTTTGACAACAGCTGCAGTGCGAAGGTTATCCTTCTGTGTTCTTGGCTTTTAAATAAAAGCATACAAGTAAATATAATAATACATTGTTGATTAAGGGACATGATGTACACCTGTAATATTGTGCAAACAATGGATGTAGGACTATTCCTCTTCAACATTACTTATATTTGTGTCATTTGAAAAAATACATATTTTAGTTAAAAATTAAAAACCCATGTTCAGTAGCTGTGAAAGGCCCGTTTGTGTACTTCTATATTGTTTGCAACCAATGTATTGTATACGGATGGAAGCGCGTCACACTAATAGATTAGATTTATTTTAAATGGAATGTAGCAGAACCAATTGGAGATAAATGAAAAGGATGAGCCACTGAGACACGCTCAGCAGAGTACAAGCAGCAGTGCTTGAACAAGTAACTGGAGCGTGATCTGCACTCAAAAAAGTAAAAAACACAGACTGAAGTGAACACTGAAACACAACTGTCCACAATCTGTGAAAAGCTCCTTTCTGTACTTCTATAGTGTTTGCAACCAATGTATTGTATACGGATGGAAGCGCGTCACACTAATAGATTAGATTTATTTTAAATGGAATGTAGCAGAACCAATTGGAGATAAATGAAAAGGATGAGCCACTGAGACACGCTCAGCAGAGTACAAGCAGCAGTGCTTGAACAAGTAACTGGAGCGTGATCTGCACTCAAAAAGTAAAAAACACAGACTGAAGTGAACACTGAAACACAACTGTCCACAATCTGTGAAAAGCTCCTTTCTGTACTTCTATAGTGTTTGCAACCAATGTATTGTATACGGATGGAAGCGCGTCACACTAATAGATTAGATTTATTTTAAATGGAATGTAGCAGAACCAATTGGAGATAAATGAAAAGGATGAGCCACTGAGACACGCTCAGCAGAGTACAAGCAGCAGTGCTTGAACAAGTAACTGGAGCGTGATCTGCACTCAAAAAAGTAAAAAACACAGACTGAAGTGAACACTGAAACACAACTGTCCACAATCTGTGAAAAGCTCCTTTCTGTACTTCTATAGTGTTTGCAACCAATGTATTGTATACGGATGGAAGCGCGTCACACTAATAGATTAGATTTATTTTAAATGGAATGTAGCAGAACCAATTGGAGATAAATGAAAAGGATGAGCCACTGAGACACGCTCAGCAGAGTACAAGCAGCAGTGCTTGAACAAGTAACTGGAGCGTGATCTGCACTCAAAAAAGTAAAAAACACAGACTGAAGTGAACACTGAAACACAACTGTCCACAATCTGTGAAAAGCTCCTTTCTGTACTTCTATAGTGTTTGCAACCAATGTATTGTATACGGATGGAAGCGCGTCACACTAATAGATTAGATTTATTTTAAATGGAATGTAGCAGAACCAATTGGAGATAAATGAAAAGGATGAGCCACTGAGACACGCTCAGCAGAGTACAAGCAGCAGTGCTTGAACAAGTAACTGGAGCGTGATCTGCACTCAAAAAAGTAAAAAACACAGACTGAAGTGAACACTGAAACACAACTGTCCACAATCTGTGAAAAGCTCCTTTCTGTACTTCTATAGTGTTTGCAACCAATGTATTGTATACGGATGGAAGCGCGTCACACTAATAGATTAGATTTATTTTAAATGGAATGTAGCAGAACCAATTGGAGATAAATGAAAAGGATGAGCCACTGAGACACGCTCAGCAGAGTACAAGCAGCAGTGCTTGAACAAGTAACTGGAGCGTGATCTGCACTCAAAAAAGTAAAAAACACAGACTGAAGTGAACACTGAAACACAACTGTCCACAATCTGTGAAAAGCTCCTTTCTGTACTTCTATAGTGTTTGCAACCAATGTATTGTATACGGATGGAAGCGCGTCACACTAATAGATTAGATTTATTTTAAATGGAATGTAGCAGAACCAATTGGAGATAAATGAAAAGGATGAGCCACTGAGACACGCTCAGCAGAGTACAAGCAGCAGTGCTTGAACAAGTAACTGGAGCGTGATCTGCACTCAAAAAAGTAAAAAACACAGACTGAAGTGAACACTGAAACACAACTGTCCACAATCTGTGAAAAGCTCCTTTCTGTACTTCTATAGTGTTTGCAACCAATGTATTGTATACGGATGGAAGCGCGTCACACTAATAGATTTGATTTTTTTCTAATAAAATGGAGCTGCACCAATTCCACTAAATAAAATTAAAAAAAAAAAAAAAAAGTGACACGTGCAGATGCCTACAAACAGCGGTGGATGCAGAGCAAACTGCAGCGTCACCTGCACTGTCACACACACACCTTGCACAGAGCTGTTAAAACAACACTGGCAAAATGAAGCTTTACACAGCGGTTGGTAAACTAGCCTGCCTCAAGCACAGTAGTACACAAAATCGCTATATCTAACTGTCCCTCAGAGTGAGCAGAGTAGCGTTCTGTCCCTTACTGAGTTCACAGCACAGTGACGCTAAAATGGCGGCGGCGCCTTTTATAGTGCATTCTGACATCATTTCAGCAGCCAATCACAGCCATGCCATTAGTTAAGATGACCGCAGCATTACAGGATGTGCCCACACTTCGTAGGATTCCTCATTGGCTGACTAAAATCACATTGCCTCTCAAAGAATTATGGGAACTTCCGATTCCGGTATACGATATGGAAAAAGTATCGGAATTAAGTATCGGAATTCCGATAACGCGAATATCGGCCGATACCCGATACTTGCGGTATCGGAATGCTCAACACTAGCTATGAACCAAAGTATCTTGTATCGTTTTACTGCGTTTAGCTACAATTAAAGGTTTTGACGGTAGAAGTTTAGACAAATTCGGGTCCTGCTTTAAAATGGGCCAAAATTTAGAAATGATACCAGTCATTTCATTCCACCTGGAATGATATTTAGTTATGAATCGTATTTGTCCATCAAATTCTTTTTTCTTATTTTTGGAAACTAACAGAGATGATCTATCTGTATCTCTAGCTCTATTGTAAGCTCTCTGAACAACACCCCTACTGTACCCTCTTCGCAAAAATCTATCCTTAAGATCATCAGCCTGTTGTTCGAAAATTTCCTCTTGGTTGTTATGGAAATTTAATTAGGATAAATTTATCCTTCAGTGTTTGCTGCTTCTGTTCCCAATTTTCTATTAAATGTCTTTTTGAGCGCTCAGAACGAAATGAAAACTGTCCACACGGAAATGTCAGTATAGCAGTTCGTCAAGACAACACATTTATTATTCATTCAAGGTTTTATACGTTTACAAAAAGGGGCTTGTTAGTCAATTAACATACAATTAAAAGCTGCTAGATTATTGGCTGTTCTAGTGTAAGTATGATAATTATGATAAAAGGGCTGAAGTTGCAGATTTATTGTTTACTGTTCTTTGCCCTAGCTTTCTTGCATGACTAGTAAAGAAAACAATAGATATCTATTAAGACTCTCTGTACTTGTTCCTTATGAAGGCCAGGGTCGTCTTTAACGACTGATTATAGCTGGCATCAGCTTTTTGCATAGATGTGTGAGCACAGGATTTTTAGCAAGTGAGATCTGAATCGCCAGTCCCTTCAGTACCTGGTTCATTGGAGGGGGTATGGTCCTGAGGAGAGGACGTGGGTTCCTGCGGCGGATATTAACGCAGACCGATTTGTCATGGGTGCATCGCCACGAGGATCGTCGCGATTGCACATTCTGACTTCTCGCAGCTGAGTTGCTGTTACTTTGTGTTTGGTGGTGAGGGAGTTAATTTTACCTAGCTCTTTGCTAAGACTAGGTCCAGCCTCGCCCGGCTGCTTTTGATTATGTTCTAATTAGTTTCCTTTATATAGCTGCCAGTCTGGGTGTTAGATGCCGGTGAAAGCATTCATACAGACTGCAGTTAGGATCGGTTCTGAGAAGACTTAAGCTAAGAGTTCCTATGTTGTTTCTCCTCTCCTTGCTTATAGTTTATCTCCTAGACCTTTGGTGTTCCCTCTGTGTTTATATGTTGTATGAAAGACAGTATTTACTTTATCCCCTGTCTGTCTCGTTTGTCTATACTGTTTGTTAACCTTTACCTGTCCATTCCCTATGGTGGTAATCAGGGTCCTTCTAAGGACTAGATTACAGTGGTCAGGGATTTATAGGAGACAGGGTTACGCTGGTGGCCTGGACCTCTGTACCATTAACAGTACCTCCAGGTAGAGGGACTAGTCAGGACCCCAGTTTAGGGTCAGCATAGACCCCGGTCCACCTCTAGCCAGAGACAGCGTGAAAAGGATTCAGTATTGACCCACAGGATATTATGTCAGGTAATTCTATGCTATATATACATGTTAATGTTATCTATTTATATGTTATATAGAATGTTGTCCCACTTGCTAGATTACTGACATTATATATTTATACATCTGCTAGACAGCGTGACATTTTCACCGGCCCTACTAAAGATTCTCCCAGCTACCATGGATCCAGTGGCCCAGATTGCCCTGCAGTTGCAGAAGTTGTCCTTGGAGCTTGCGGACATTAAGTCCAAGGTTTTGTTCCCCCCGGAGCAAACCAGGTCTGAACCTAAGGTTGCTCTCCCAGACAGGTTCACGGGTGGGCGGGACAAATTTTTTACCTTCCGGGAGGCATGTAAATTATACTTTCGGCTGCGGCCTCGGTCATCGGGGAGTGAAGAGCAGAGGGTGGGAATTGTCATCTCGCTCTTACAAGGGGACCCTCAATCCTGGGCGTTCTCTCTTCCCCCGGGTTCCCCGGCCCTCCAGTCAGTAGATCGATTTTTTGCTGCCCTGGGTCTGGTGTATGATGACCCGGATCGGGTCTCCCTTGCTGAAACGAAGTTACGTAGGATACAGCAGGGAGATCGTCCGGCAGAGGAATTTTCTTCTGAGTTCCGTAGATGGGCCACAGATACTCAGTGGAATGACCCAGCTCTTAGGAGCCAGTTTTGTCAAGGGTTGTCTGACAAATTAAAAGATGTTTTGGCTCAGTATGATTCTCCTCCGTCACTGGAAGCTGCTATGGCCCTTGCTATTCGTATTGATAGACGGCTTCGGGGGAGGTGCGAGGTAACTCCGCCCCCTGTTATGACTCCACCCACTACTAAAGTCCCTTTTATTGAGGTTCCCCTGGCCTGTTCTGAGGAACCTATGCAGTTGGGAGGGACATCATTTTGTAGGAGGGAATCAGCGGTGCGCCGCAAGACAAGAAGGTGTTTCTTCTGCGGAAGAGAGGGACATTTTGTTGGGGGGTGTCCCTTCCGTGCCTCATTGAGCAAAAAAGTCACCGAAAAACTGTTAATCCCAGGTTGTGTAGTGGACGACAACCTGGGAGTAGGTATTTCGTCCCCAGGTCCGTCTCAATTTCTCGTGCCTGCGGAGGTGATGGTTGGTGCGAGAGTTGAGAGGATTTCTGTTCTTCTTGATAGTGGGTCTGGGGCTAATATGGTGGACGCTCGGTTTGCCCAGGTGCAAGGTATGCAACTGAGTGTATTGGCCAAACCGATCCCTATACTTTCTATTGACGCCAGACCTCTCGGTCAAGGTAGCTTTGTACAAGCTGTTCATAACATAGACCTTCGAGTAGGGGCAATACATAAAGAACAGTTGTCTTGTTATGTGTTGGAGGGTCTTCCTACTCCTATTGTGTTGGGACTTCCCTGGTTGGTTAAACATAACCCAGTGATTGATTGGCAATCCAGAAAGATAAGCCAGTGGGGTGAATTTTGCAAGAATAACTGCATGAAAACGGTCATCGGTGCGGTCGTGCCTAGGACTTTGCCTCCTTTTCTGGAGGACTTTGGGGAGATGTTCTCAGAGGAGGGGTGTCAAAAGTTACCTCCTCATCGCACGTATGACTGCTCAATAAAATTGCTTCCTGATGCCTTATCTCGTAGTTTCCCAGGGGCTGGAAAGACGGATGACCCGGTTCCTATCCTTCAGGAAGGAGTGCTGAATGGTCTGAGTGCTATGGGGAACTGTTTCAAGCGGAGGTCTGATAGGAGGAGAGTGTCTGGTCCGGACCTAGGTGTGAACGATCTGGTGTGGTTATCTACCAGGAATATAAAACGCAAAGTTCCCTCCTGGAAACTGGGTCCCAGGTTCATCGGTCCATACAGGATCAGTTCTATAATTAATCCTGTGGCATTTCGTCTGGACCTCCCTCCTACGTTTAAAATCCATAATGTATTCCACAAATCGTTGCTTAAGAGGTACGTGGCGCCAGTTATACCGTCACTTCTACCTCCTCCTCCAGTGGTGGTCAATGGTAACTTAGAATTTCAAGTGTTGAAGATCATTGACTCACGTCTGAATCGCCGGTCCCTTCAGTATTTGGTTCATTGGAAGGGATATGGTCCTGAGGAGAGGACGTGGGTCCCTGCGTCGGAGGTTAACGCAGATCGATTGGTTCGGACCTTCCACACAACTTACCCGGGCAGACCTGGCCCTGAGGGTCCGGAGGCCCCTCGTAGAAGGGGGGTACTGTCATGGGTGCATCGCCACGAGGATCGTCGCGATTGCACATTCTGACTTCTCGCAGCTGAGTTGCTGTTACTTTGTGTTTGGTGGTGAGGGAGTTAATTTTACCTAGCTCTTTGCTAAGACTAGGTCCAGCCTCGCCCGGCTGCTTTTGATTATGTTCTAATTAGTTTCCTTTATATAGCTGCCAGTCTGGGTGTTAGATGCCGGTGAAAGCATTCATACAGACTGCAGTTAGGATCGGTTCTGAGAAGACTTAAGCTAAGAGTTCCTATGTTGTTTCTCCTCTCCTTGCTTATAGTTTATCTCCTAGACCTTTGGTGTTCCCTCTGTGTTTATATGTTGTATGAAAGACAGTATTTACTTTATCCCCTGTCTGTCTCGTTTGTCTATACTGTTTGTTAACCTTTACCTGTCCATTCCCTATGGTGGTAATCAGGGTCCTTCTAAGGACTAGATTACAGTGGTCAGGGATTTATAGGAGACAGGGTTTACGCTGGTGGCCTGGACCTCTGTACCATTAACAGTACCTCCAGGTAGAGGGACTAGTCAGGACCCCAGTTTAGGGTCAGCATAGACCCCGGTCCACCTCTAGCCAGAGACAGCGTGAAAAGGATTCAGTATTGACCCACAGGATATTATGTCAGGTAATTCTATGCTATATATACATGTTAATGTTATCTATTTATATGTTATATAGAATGTTGTCCCACTTGCTAGATTACTGACATTATATATTTATACATCTGCTAGACAGCGTGACACGATTAATTCGGGCCTTCCACACTACTCACCCAGATAAACCTGGCCCTGAGGGTCCGGAGGCCCCTCGTAGAAGGGGGGGTACTGTCACGGGTGTGTCGCTACGAAGATCGTCGCGATTGCACAGCCTGACTTCTCACAGCTGAGTTTCTGGTGCTGGGTGTTTTTCGGCAGTGAGGGAGTTAATTCTCCCTCTCTCTGTGCTAGACGAGGTCAGCCACACCCAGCTGCAATTTATGCTGCAATAATAGGATTCCTTTAAATACCTGCCAGTCTGCTAGGGAAGTGTCGGTGAAAGCATTCCTGGCAGACAAACAGAGCGGCTTGTGGTATTTTGGAGTTTGGAGTGAAGCGTACTTTGTGTGCGGCTTTTTCCCTTCCTCGCTTTATCATTTATCTCCTTACCCGTTGGTGTTCCCTCTGTTGTTGTGAAGTAGTTTTGTATGCAAGGTAGTTGTTGATTTTCCCCTTGTACTGTCTCGTTCGTCTAGTACTGTGTGTGGGCTTATATTATCCCGTTCCTGTTGTTGTGATCGGGGTCCTTCTCAGGACTAGATCACTGAGGTTAAGGGATCCTCAGGAGGTAGGGATTACGCTGGCGGCCTGGACCTCTGTACCTTTAACAGTACCTCCAGGTAGAGGGACTAGTCAGGGCCCTAGCTTAGGGTCAGCTTAGGTCCCTAACCTCCGGTACGCAGAGACAGCGTGACAGGGACTCAATCCTTTTTGCTACTGCGAGCAGGGTATCCATTGCTATTGACGTGTACTCAGGCCTGGCTACTACCAGTGGTTTCCTGATTGGTTCTCTCAGTCCATGCACAAAAGCCTGTGCCAACATCCGTCTGTGTGTCTGATCATGGGTAATGAGGCCCAAATCTTGAAACACTTGCATCACTTTGTCATGGAACTTCTCCACAAACTCTGTCTTGTCTTGACTCATGTCATGTAGGCTGAGAGTTTGTCCTGTCAGTCTGCTTTTGGCCCATTCTCTGAGCTGCTCAATTAGCTTTGGTCCTCTCTCCCAGGCATACGCATCTAACTCTGCTGGAAGCTTGAAGTGTTCTCTCATAATTGGCCAGAATGCATCACCTGCTTTTATTTCCATTACGATCCAGAGATTAATCCAGGCTGCTGCATACGTTCGCTGAATCTGCTGCATTTTTTGGCAAAATGGCATGGGTGTATCCCTGGGTCTGGCAGCATATTGATCACCTGGCTTGGGATGAAGGACTCATAGGATGATGCCTCTACCTGTCCCTGCTCTATTGGTGCTTGTGTGTTTTCTTCCCTAGTATTGGGCAGCATGTGTGACGTTGCATCTTCATCTTCATCAGATAAGAAGTGACATGGTGTACTTGGTGCATACACTGGGTGAGATTTGGGCTTAAAAGTTGTCTTGCTGCATGGGGATTTCCCACTGCCTTGCTGAGGATGCGGTGGATCAGTGTCATGGTTCCATGCTGGCAGCCCTGCTCGGCACTGAGGTTCCTCATTTGTGTCTGTAGCTACACTTCCCCCCTGTGAAGCCATGGCTGTGGGCTCTGCTAGCTGTTGTGTCTGGGGGCTACATGCAGCGTTTTGTGTAGGGAGATTTGCACTTTCTTCTCCTGATATAATGACTGGCAATGTTTGTACTGTGCTTGGGATAGACAGGGTGCCCTGTGCTGGAGGCACTGAATACAGGGACACCACATTGCTTTGATTGGGCATTGACCCAGTTGATAACGAAGTAGAAAAAAGAGGAAGAGAAGGGAGGTGTGAGGGAGGAGCGAGGGAAAGAGGAAGGGGGAGAGATGGAGGGGAGGGAGGTGGAGGGGAAGAGGAAAAGAGGAGGGGAGAGAGGTGGAGGGGAAGAGATGGAGGGGAGAGAGGAAAAAATGAAGGAGGAGAGGGTGAAGAAGAGGAAGAAAATGGATGTGTCAGAGATGTGAAGGAGGGGAAAGAAGGAATGATAGGGAAAGAAGGATAGAGAGGGATGGCAGCGAGGAAAGAGGAGAAAAATCTGAAGAAGAAGGAGAAAGGGACTGAGAGAAGAAAAAGGAGAGGGTGTCCCCCCTGTGGCTCTTGAGAGGGGATCGTTGAAACAAAAATGCTTTCTCCCTGTGGAGAGAGGCGGGGAGCGTTTTTCCCTGTACAAGGCTTCTTATTCAATGAGAGCAGCCTACACCTGTCCCGTGTCTCCACATGATGGACATGTGATGTGTGTGACTCTGAATTCTGCTCTTGTGACATGTCAGTGATCATTTTCTCACAGACGATTTAACACCTTTTCAATCTTATTCACATAAAAAATCACTTCCTGGTCCGTTCAAATTAACTTGCTGTACCTTCTACACGATGCACCACTGCTCTTTTATAGCAGATGGTATTCTATAAACAAACTTTCCTGTTGCCTTTCAAACAAAAAACAAGAAAAAACCTTTCATTATGCAGCGTAAAGTCTGCCTCTCCATTTGCTTCTCACGTTGGGCGCCAACTGTTATGGAAATTTAACCCCTTCACCCCCAAGGGTGGTTTGCACGTTAATGACCGGGCCAATTTTTACAATTCTGACCACTGTCTCTTTAAGGGTTATAACTCTGGAACGCTTCAACGGATCTTCGCGATTCTGAGATTGTTTTCTCGTGACATATTGTACTTCACGTTAGAAGTAAAATTTCTTCGATATAACTTGCGTTTATTTTTGAAAAAAATGCAAATATGGCGAAAATTTTTAAAATTTTGCAATTTCAAACTTTGAATTTTTATTCCCTTAAAACAGAGAAATATATCACACAAAATAGTTAAGAAATAACATTTCCAACATGTCTACTTTACATCAGCACAATTTTGGAACCAAAATTTTTTTTTGTTAGGAAGTTATAAGGGTTAAAAGTTGACCAGCGATTTCTCATTTTTACAACAAAATTTACAAAGCCATTTTTTTTAGGGACCACCTCTCATTTGAAGTCACTTTGAGGGGTCTATATGGCAGAAAATACCCAAAAGTGACACCATTCTAAAAACTTCACCCCTCAAGGTACTCAAAACCACATTCAAGAAGATTATTAACCCTTCAGGTGCTTCACAGGAACTAAAGCAACGTGGAAGGAAAAAATGAATATTTAACTTTTTAGCCACAAAAATGATCTTTTACAAACTTTTTTTTACTTTCACAAGGGTAAAAGGAGAAAATGGACAGATAAGGTTGTTATGCAATTTCTCCTGAGTATGCCAATACCCAATATGTGGGGGAAAACCACTGTTTGGGCACACGGCAGAGCTCGTAAGGGAAGGAGCGCCGTTTGACTTTTTCAAACTAAAATTGGCTGGAATTGAGATTGGACGCCATGTCGTGTTTGGAGAGCCCCTGATGCGCCTAAACAGTGGAAACCCCCACAAGTGACACCATTTTGGAAACTAGACCCCCTAAGGTACTTATCTAGATCTGTTGTGAGCACTTTGAACCCCCAAGTGTTTCACAAAAGCTTATAATGCCTGGGTGTGAAAAAAAAAAAAAAAAATTCCACAAAAATGATTTTTTAGTCCCAAATTTTTGAATTTTCCCAAGGAAATTGGACCCCAAAAGTTGTTGTCCAATTTGTCCTGAGTACGCTGATACCCCATATGTGGGGGGGGGAAACTGTTTGGGTGCACGGCAGGGCTTGGAAAGGAAGTAGTAACGTTTTGGAATGCAGACGTTGATGGGGGTCATGTTCCGTTTGCAGTGCCCCAGATGAGCCTAAACAGTGGAAACCCCCCACAAGTGACCCCATTTTGGAAACTATACCCCCTAAGGAACTTATCTAGATCTTTGGTGAGCACTTTGAACCCCCAAGTGCTTCACACAAGTTTATAATGCCCGGGCATGAAAATAAAAAATCCTATTTTTTTCCCACAAAAATTATCTTTTAGTAAGTAATTTTTTATTTTCTCAAGGGTAACAGGAGAAATTGGACCACATAAGTTGTTGTCCAATTTGTCCTGAGTACGCTGATACCCCATATGTGGGTGGGAACCACTGTTTTGGCACACGGCAGAGCTCGAATGGAAGGAGCACCATTGGACTCTTTCCAACCAAAATTGGCTGGAATTGAGATTGGATGCCATGTTGCATTTGGAGAGCCCCTGATGTGCCTAAACAGTGGAAACCCCCCACAAATGACCCCATTTTGGAAACTAGACCCCCTAAGGAACTTTTCTAGATCTTTGGTGAGCAATTTGAACCCCCAAGTGCTTCACACAAGTTTATAACGTAGAGCCGTAAAATTTAAAAATCATATTTTTTCCACAAAAATGATCTTTTCACCCCAATTTTTATTTTTCCAAGGGTAACAAGACTCCAAAAGTTATTGTGCAATTTGTCCTGAGTGCGCTGATACCCCATATGTGGGGGTAAACCACTGTTTGGGTGCATGGCAGAGTTTGGAAGGGAAGGAGCGCCGTCTGACTTTTTCAACGCAGAATTGGCTGGACGCCATGTCGTGTTTGGAGAGCTCCTGATCTGCCTAAACAGTGGAAACCCCCATAAATGACGCCATTTTGGAAACTAGACCCCTCAAGGAACTTATCTAGATGTGTGGTGAGAACTTTTAACCCCCAGGTGTTTCACTAAAGTTTATAACGTACAGCCGTAAAATAAAAAATCTTTTTTTTTTTTACAAAAATGATTTTTTCGTCCCCAATATTTTATTTTCACAAGGGTAACAGAAGAAATTGGAACCCAAAAGTTGTTGTCCAATTTGTCCTGAGTACGCTGATACCCAATATGTGGGAGAAAACTACTGTATGGGCGCACGTCAGGGCTCGGAAGGGAAGTAGTGACGTTTTGGATTGCAGACTTTGATGGAATGGTCTGGGGGCGTCATGTCACATTTGGAGAGCCCCTGATGCACCTATACAGTGGAAACCCCCCACAAGTGACCCCATTTTGGCAAATAGACCCCACAAGGAACTTGTCTAGATGTGTGGTGAGCACTTTGAACCCCGAAGTGCTTCACAGAAGTTTATAACGCACAGCCGTAAAATAAAAAATCTTTTTTTTTTTTTTTACAAAAATGATTTTTTTTGCCCCCAATATTTTATTTTCACAAGGGTAACAGGAGAAATTGGACCCCAAAAGTTGTTGTCCAATTTGTCCTGAGTACGCTGATACCCAATATGTGGGAGAAAACTACTGTATGGGCGCACGTCAGGGCTCGGAAGGGAAGTAGTGACGTTTTGGATTGCAGACTTTGATGGAATGGTCTGGGGGCGTCATGTCGCATTTGGAGAGCCCCTGATGCGCCTAAACAGTGGAAACCCCCCACAAGTGACCCCATTTTGGAAAATAGACCCCACAAGGAACTTGTCTAGATGTGTGGTGAGCACTTTGAACCCCGAAGTGCTTCACAGAAGTTTATAACGCACAGCCGTAAAAATAAAAAATCTTTTTTTTTTTTGCAAAAATGATTTTTTGCCCCAATATTTATTTTTTACAAGGGTAACAGGAGAAATTGGACCCCAAAAGTTGTTGTCCAATTTGTCCTGAGTACGCTGATATCCAATATTGGGAGAAAACTACTGTATGGGTACACGTTGGGGCTCGGAAGGGAAGTAGTGACGTTTTGGATTGCAGACTTTGATGGAATGGTCTGGGGGCGTCATGTCGCATTTGGAGAGCCCCTGATGCGCCTAAACAGTGGAAATCCCCAACAAGTGACCCCATTTTGGAAAATAGACCCCACAAGGAACTTATCTAGATGTGTGGTGAGCGCTATGAAGCCCCAAGTGCTTCACAGAAGTTTATAATGTACAGCCGTAAAAACAAAAAAATAATTTTTTTGTACAAAAATGATATTTTCGCCCCCAGTTTTTTATTTTCCCAAGGGTAGCAGAAGAAATAGGACAAATTGCACAATAACTCTTGGGGTCCAGAGTACGCTGATACCCCATATGTGGGGATAAACTACTGTTTGGACGCATGGCAGAGCTGAGAAGTGAAGGAGCACCGTTTGACTTTTTCAACGCAGAATTGGCTGGAATTGAGATCAGACGCCATGTCACATTTGGAGAGCCCCTGATGTGCCTAAACAGCGGAAATCCCCCAATTCTAACTCCAGCCCTAACCCCAACACACCCCTAACCCTAGTCCCAACCCTAACCACAAACCTAACCCTAACACACCCCTAATCCCAACCCTAACCCTAATCCTAACTTTAGCACCAACCCTAACCCTAACTTTAGCCGCAACCCTAACCCTAATGGGAAAATGGAAATAAATACTTTTTTTTAATTTTATTATTTTTCCCTTACTAAGGGGGTGATAAAGGGGGGTTTGATTTACTATTTATAGCGGGTTTTTATGATTGGCAGCTGTCACGCTAAAAGACGCTTTTTATTGCAAAAATAGTTTTTGCATCATCACATTTTGAGAGCTATAATTTTTGCATATTTTGGCCCACAGAGTCATGTGAGGTCTTATTTTTTGCGGGACGAGTTGACGTTTTTATTGGTACCATTTTTGAGCACGTGACGTTTTTTAATCGCTTTTTATTTCGATTTTTGGGAGGTTAGAATGAACAAAAATCAGCAATTCATGAATTTCTTTTGGGGGAGGCGTTTATACCGTTCCGCGTGTGGTAAAATTGATAAAGCAGTTTTATTCTTCGGGTCAGTACAATTATGGCAATACTTCATTTATATAATTTTTTCATGTTTTGGCGCTTTTATAGAATAAAAACAATTTTATATAAAAAATAATTATTTTTGCATCGCTTTATTCTGCGAGCTATAACTTTTTTATTTTTTCGCTGATGATGCTGTATGATGGCTCGTTTTTTGCGGGACAAGATGACGTTTTCAGCAGTACCATGTTTTTTTATATCGGTCTTTTTGATCGCGTGTTATTCCACTTTTTGTTCGGCGGTATGATGATAAAGCATTGATTTTTTGCTTCGTTTTTTTTTTTTTTTAAGGGGTTCACTAAAGGGGTTAACTAGTGGGACAATTTTATAGGGGGGTCGTTACGGACGCGGCGATACCAAATATGTGTACTTTTATTGCTTTGTTTTTTTTATTTACAGGAAGAAGTGAATTTATTGGGGAAAATATATATATTTTTTTATTTATTTTGGATTTTTTTTTAAAACATGTTTATTTTTATTTTTTTAACTTTTTTACTTTGTCCTAGGGTGGGACATCACAGTATTTTATCAGATCGCTGGTGTGACAGTGTGCACAGCACTCTGTCACACCAGCGATCGCTCAGGCAGTGCAGCAGGCTTCTCAGTGCCTGCTCTCGGCAGGCACTGAGGTAGCCGCCTCCCTCCAGGACCCCGGCGCCATCTTGGATCCGGGTCCTGGGAGGGAGGAAGCCCTCAGAACAGCGCGATCACATCGCGCTGCTCTGAGGGTCTCAGGGGGGCGCGCAGGGAGCCCCCACCCTGCGCGATCCTCCCCTGTGCCCCCAGTACACCGCGATCATGTTTGATCGCGGTGTGCAAGGGGTTAATGTGCCGGGAGCGGTCCGTGACCGCTCCTGACACACAGTCATGGGTGTCAGCTGTGATAATCAGCTGACACCCAGGCGCGATCGGCTGCGCTCCCCCAGGGAGCGCGTCCGATCGCACGAGACGTACTATCCCGTCCATGGTCATACGGGCCCAGGTACCATGGACGGGATAGTACGTCCGATGGCAGTAAGGGGTTAATTAGGATAAATTTATCCTTCAGTGTTTGCTGCTTCTGTTCCCAATTTTCTATTAAATGTCTTTTTGAGCGCTCAGAACGAAATGAAAACTGTCTACATGGAAGTGTCAGTATAGCAGTTCGTCAAGACCACACATTTATTATTCATTCAAGGTTTTATACGTTTACAAAAAGGGGCTGGTTAGTCAATTAACATACAATTATTTCCATGACATGGTAACAAATACGTTTTGTTCTCAAAAATTGTCCAGTAGGTATCGCACGAATTATATGAGATGGATGTGATGATCTCGCATGTAATAATGCATTGACACTTGTTTCTTTTCTGTGAATCGAGGTATGAAGTTGTCCAACATCATCCACTGTTATCCTCAAATCCAGGAAATTAATCGCATCCTGTTTGATATCCCAGGTAAGCTTTATGTTATAAGGATTACTATTCAAATGTTTCAAAAACTCCTCCAAATCTTTTTGTGGCCCCTGCCAAACAAATAGAACATCATCAATAAATCGCATCCATAAAACTACCGATTCTACTGACACAACATCCATATTCTGGATTTATTCTTGTTCCCATAGGCCCATCGTTAAATTAGCATAAGAAGGTGCAAAAGCAGCACCCATCGCCACGCCTCTTTTTTGCACATAAAAGCGATCTTTAACCCCTTCCCGACCCATGACGCCACGTAGGCGTCATGAAAACCTGTGCCAATCCGACCCATGACGCCTATGTGGCGTCATGAAAGGATCTCGTCCCTGCGGGCCGGGAGACCGGGGTCACTGAAAGGTCACCCGACCCGCCGGCACAGGACCCTTTGTACTTCACCACAGGGGGGTTGGCTTAACCCCCCCGTGGCCACGATCGCTCTGATTGGCTGTTAAAAGTGAAACAGCCAATCAGAGCAATGTGTAATATTTCACCAATTTAATTGGTGAAATATTACAATCCAGCCATGGCCGATGCTGCAATAGCATCTGCCATGGCTGGAGACCGAGCCCTGACCCCCCCACACCGAGTCACGGCGGTGATCGGCCGCCGCCACCGAAAGATGGCAGCGATCGGTCACCGCCGTCACTTACAGCTCCCCTCCTCTTTTGGTCCACTGCCCCCACTTCCTATCCCCCCCCCCAGCCTTCCGACCCCCCTACTCACCTCTCCCGATCCACCGATGTCCCACGATCGGGCCCGGCGTCCGCCCGGGCCTCTTCATGGGCGCCGCCATATTGGAAAATGGCGGGCGCATGCGCAGTGCGCCCGCCGGCCGGCGCATGCGCAGTGCGCCCCCCAGTGTTCAAAAATTTATTTTGATCACTGTGATAAACTGTCACAGTGATCAAAATAAAAAAAAGTAAATGAACCCCCCCTTTATCATAGGTAGGGACAAATAAAAAAAATAAAGAATTTTTTTTTTTTTCCTAGCGGATTTTGCTGCTGATCCGCAGCTGATTTTGCTGCGGATCCGTGGCGGATATCGCTGCTGATCCGCGGCGGACATCGCTGCTGATCCGCGGCGGATTTCGCTACGGATCCGCTGCGGATTTCGCTGCTGATCGGCGGCGGATTTCGCTGCTGATTGGCGGCGGATTTCGCTGCTGATCCGCGGCGGATTTCGCTGCGGATCGGCAGCGGATTTCGCTGCGGATCAGCAGCGGATTTCGCTGCTGATCCGCTGCGGATTTCGCTGCTGATCGGCGGCGGATTTCGCTGCTGATCCGCGGCGGATTTCGCTGCTGATCGGCGGCGGATTTCGCTGCTGATCCGCAGCGGATTTCGCTGCTGATAGGCAGCGGATTTCGCTGCTGATAGGCAGCGGATTTCGCTGCTGATCGGCGGCGGATTTCGCTGCTGATCGGCGGCGGATTTCGCTGCGTATCCGCGACTGATTTCGCTGCGTATCCGCGACTGATTTCGCTGCGGATCCGCGACTGATTTCGCTGCGGATCCGCGACTGATTTCATTGCTGATCCGCAGCGGATTTCGCTGCTGATCGGCGGCGGATTTCGCTGCTGATCCGCGGCGGATTTCGCTGCGCATCCGCGACTGATTTAGCTGCGGATCCGCGACTGATTTCGCTGCGGATCCGCGACTGATTTCGCTGCGGATTCGCGGCGGATTTCGCTGCTGATCCGCGGCGGATTTCGCTGCTGATCCGCGGCGAATTTCGCTGCTGATCCGCGGCGGATTTCGCTGCGGATCCGCGGCTGATTTCGCTGCTGATCCGCGGCGGATTTCGCTGCTGATCCGCGGCGGATTTCGCTGCTGATCCGCGGCGGATTTCGCTGCTGATCCGCGGCGGATTTCGCTGCTGATCCGCGACTGATTTTGCTGCTGATCCGCAGGTGATTATCTGCTGATTCATCTGCGCTAGCGGGTATAGCATAACGCGATCGCGTTATGCTATACCGTTACCAGCCGGTCAACGCTACGTGTTGAACGGGCTGGTAAAACGCAATATGAACCCAGCCTTAGGGTTAGAACTAGGGTTAGGGTTAGCATTAGGGCTAAGGTTAGAATTACGGTTAGGGTTGGAATTTGGGTTAGGGTTGGAATTAGGGTTAGGCTTGTAGTTAGGTTTATGGTTAGAGTTGGGATTAGGGGTGTGTTGGGGTTAGGGTTATGATTAGGGTTTGTATTAGGGTTAGGTGTGTGTAGGCGTTAGGGTGTGTTGGGGTTAGGGTTGGAGTTAGAATTGAGGGGTTTCCACTATTTAGGCACATCAGGGGGTCTCCATACGCGACATGGCGCCACCATTGATTCCTGCAAATTTTGCGTTCAAAAAGTCAAACAGTGCTCCCTTTATTCCAAGCCCCGACGTATGCCCAAACAGTGGTTTATCCCCACATATGAGGTATCAGCGTACTCGGGAAAAATTGCACAACAACTTTGGGGGTTCTAATTTCTCCTGTTAACATTGGGGAAAAAAATTGGGGACTAAAAATTATTTTTGTGGAAAAAAAAAAATTTATATTTTCACGGCTCTGCGTTATAAACTTCTGTGAAGGACTTGGAGATTCAAAGTGCTCACCACACATCTAGAGGAGTTCCTTGGGGGATCTAGTTTCCAAAATGGGGTCACTTGTGGGGAGTTTCTACTGTTTAGGCACATCAGTGACTCTGCAAACGTAACATGACGCCCGAAGACCATTCCATCAAGTGGGCATTTCAAAAGGTCACTACTTCCCATCCGAGCCCCGACGTGTGCCCATACAGTAGTTTTCTCCCACATATGGGATATCAGCATACTCAGGACAAATTGGACAACAACTTTTGGGGTCTAATTTCTCATGTTACCCTTGCGAAAATAAAAAAATTGGGGACTAAAAGATCCTGATTGTGGAAAAAATATGATTTTTTTATTTTCATGCCCGGGCGTTATAAACTTCTGTGTAGCCCTTGGGGGTTCAAAGTGCTCACCACACATCTAGATAAGTTCTTTGCGGTGTCTAGTTTCCAAAATGGGGTCACTTGTGGGGAGTTTCTACTGTTTAGGCGCATCAGGGGCTCTGCAAACGTAACAAGATGCCCGCAGACCATTCCATCAAGTTGGCATTTCAAAGCGTCACTACATCCCTTCCGAGCCCTGACGTGTGCCCAAACAGTGGTTCCCCCCCACATATGGGGTACTAGCGTACTCAGGACAAACTGGACAACAACTTTCGGGGTCCAATTTCTCCTGTAACCATTGTGAAAATAAAAAATAGTGGGCTAAAAAATCATTTTTTGAGAAAAAAAAATGATATTTTATTTTCACGGCTCTGCGTTATAAACTTCTGCAAAGCACCTGGGGGGTTCAAAGTGCTCACTATGCATCTAGATAAGTTCCTTAGGGCGTCTAGTTTCCAAAATGGGGTCACTTGTGGGGGAGCTCCAATGTTTAGGCACACAGGAACTCTCCAAATGCGACATGGCAACCGCTAAATATTCCAGCATATTTTCTATTCAAAAAGTCAAATGGCGCTCCTTCCCTTCTGAGCCCTGCCGTGCGCCCAAACAGTGGTTTATGATCACAAATGAGGTATCTGTGTACTCAGGAGAAATTGCCCAACAAATTTTAGAATCCAATTTATACTGTTGCCCATGTGAAAATGAAAAAAACTGAGGCTAAAAGAAAATTTTTGTGAAAAAAAAGTACTTTCTTTTTTTTACGGATCAATTTGTGAAGCACCTGGGGTTCAAAGTGCTCACTATGCATCTAGATAAGTTCCTTAGGGGGTCTAGTTTCCAAAATGGGGTCACTTGTGGGGGAGCTCCAATGTTTAGGCACACAGGGACTCTCCAAATGCGACATGGCAACCGCTAAATATATCCAGCATATTTTCCATTCAAAAAGTCAAATGGCGCTCCTTCCCTTCTGAGCCCTGCCGTGCGCCCAAACAGTGGTTTATGACCACATATGAGGTATCTGTGTACTCAGGAGAAAATTGCCCAACAAATTTTAGGATCCAATTTATACTGTTGCCCATGTGAAAATGAAAAAAACTGAGGCTAAAAGAAAATTTTTGTGAAAAAAAAAGTACTTTCTTTTTTTTACAGATCAATTTGTGAAGCACCTGGGGGTTCAAAATGATCTCTATGCATCTAGATAAATTCCTTAGGGGGTCTAGTTTCCAAAATGGGGTCACTTGTGGGGGAGCTCCAATGTTTAGGCACACAGGGACTCTCCAAATGCGACATGGCAACCGCTAAATATTCCAGCATATTTTCCATTCAAAAAGTCAAATGGCGCTGCTTCCCTTCTGAGCCCTGCCATGCGCCCAAACAGTGGTTTATGACCACATATGAGGTATCTGTGTACTCAGGAGAAATTGCCCAACAAATTTTAGGATCCAATTTATACTGTTGCCCATGTGAAAATGAAAAAACTGAGGCTAAAAGAAAATTTTTGTGAAAAAAAAGTACTTTCTTTTTTTTACAGATCAATTTGTGAAGCACCTGGGGTTCAAAATGATCACTATGCATCTAGATAAGTTCCTTAGGGGTCTAGTTTCCAAAATGGGGTCACTTGTGGGGAGCTCCAATGTTTAGGCACACAGGGACTCTCCAAATGTGACATGGCAACCGCTAAATATTCCAGCATATTTTCCATTCAAAAAGTCAAATGGCGCTCCTTCCCTTCTGAGCCCTGCCGTGCGCCCATACAGTGGTTTATGACCACATATGAGGTATCTGTGTACTCAGGAGAAATTGCCCAACAAATTTTAGGATCCATTTTATCCTGATGCCCATGTAAAAATGAAAAAATTGATGCTAAAAGAAAATTTTTGTTGGAAAAATTAAAATGTCCATTTTTTCCTTACACGTTGCTTTAGTTCCTGTGAAGCACCTGAAGGGTTAATAATCTTCTTGAATGTAGTTTTGAGTAGCTTGAGGGGTGCAGTTTTTATAAAGGTGTCACTTTTGGGTATTTTCTGCCATATAGACCCTCAAAGTGACTTCAAATGTGAGGTGGTCCCTAAAAAAAATGGTTTTGTAAATTTTGCTGTAAAAATGAGAAATCGCTGGTCAACTTTTAACCCTTATAACTTCCTAACAAAAAAAAATGTTGTTCCCAAAATTGTGCTGATGTAAAGTAGACATGTGGGAAATGTTATTTATTAACTATTTTGTGTCACATAACTCTCTAGTTTAACAGAATAAAAATTAAAAATTTGAAAATTACAAAATTTTCAAAATTTTCGCCAAATTTCCATTTTTTTCACAAATAAACGCAAAAATTATCGACTTAAATTTACCACTAACATGAAGCCCAATATGTCACGAAAAAACAATCTCAGAATCGCTAGGATCCGTTGAAGCGTTCCTGAGTTATTACCTCATAAAGGGACACTGGTCAGAATTGCAAAAAATGGCAAGGTCTTTAAGGTCAAAATAGGCTGGGTCTTGAAGGGGTTAAAAACAAAATAATTGTGTAGAAGAGCATATTCCAAAAGCTGCATCAAAAAATCTATAAAAGTTTCCTCAAATTGGCGGCCAGACAAATAGCTGCAAGGAGACCATATTCATGGGGAATCGAGGTATATAAAGCTTCTACATCACATGTTACAATATACATATCATTAGTCATGAAAACCCCATCAAGTCTCTGTAAAGCTTCTGTGCTATCTTTAATATATGAAGGTAAGTCCATCACCATAGGTTTCAAATAAAAGTCTAAAAATTTGGAAATTGGTTCAATCAAACTGCCATTCCCAGATATGATTGGTTGTCCAGGCGGTTCCAAGACACTTTTGTGTACTTTGGGTAAAAAATATATCGTAGGAACCCTAGGATATTCCAGGCCTTCCCAAATGTCTTTAGTGATAATCCCTTCATCTAAGGCTAAGTCTAAGATCTGAAATAAATCCTTTTGAAATTCAAAAGTTGGATCCTGAGACCACCGCTCATAACATGAGGGATCATTTAACTGTCTACAAGCCTCCTTTTCATTATCTGAAGGTTTAAAAACAACCTCCTTCATTTTCGCTAACTCATCCAGTGCTCTTCTTTGTTCATATTTCAAATTGTCATAAGACCTTGTAAGAGGTAATTCTCTGATTTCTTCACATACCATCTTTACAAAAACTTCGATGGATGAATTCAACGTTAAGGAGGGAAAAGATTTAGACTTTTTCTTGATAAATTCAGGGAATTTACCTGGTGTTTGTTCCTGTTCTGCAATCAAATCTTCTAACGCCTGTAATGCCGCCAATTCCTCTTCTGTAGAAAAAATATTATTACAAGACTTTTTTTCAACATGATATTTTTTCAACAAAAGTTTACGTGCAAGCAAAAAAGTATCCTTTATTGCCGAAAATTGATCTATTTTTGCCGTAGGGCAAAAACCAAGGCCCAAAGATAAAATCGAGATCTGGTCCGAAGTCAAATGAATATCTGAAAGATTAATTACCTTGAGGGTGCCATCATTGGATTCCTGTTCCCGATGATTAGTTGTTTTACGCTTAGTAGTCTTCAGGCTATGTGCACACGTTGCGGTTTTTTAGCGGTTTTGCCGCGGTTTTTCGCGGCGGAAACGCCGCGAAACCGCGGCAAAACCGCTTACACAATACAACTCATTAAGGCCTATGAGATTCCGCAATGCTGTGCACATGCTGCGGGTTTTTCCACGGCGGAATCGCATCGTGGGAGAATCCGCAGCATGCTCATTCTTTTTTGCGGAACCGCGGCGATTCCTCCGCCATAGGAATGCATTGAACCGCTTACTTTCTGCATGTGGCTGTGCCCACCATGCGGAAAGTAAGCGGTTCATATGCGGATGGTACCCAGGGTCTGGAGGAGAGGAGATTCTCCTCCAAGCCCTGGGTACCATATCCATGTAAAAACAATAATTAAAATAAAAAATAATGATATTCTCACCTTCCGGCGTCCCCGCAGCTTTCCCGCCTCTCAGCGACGCTCCCGCCAATCGCGTTCCCAGAAGTGCTTTGCGAGATCACCCAGATGACGTAGCGGTCTCGCGAGATGCTACGTCATCGGGATGATTGCCGCAAAGGACTCCTGGGAACGGAACTTGCCAGGAGCGTCGCTGAGAGGCGGGAAAGCTGCGGGGACGCCGGAAGGTGAGAATATCATTATTTATTATTTTAACATTAGATCTTTTTACTATTGATGCGACATAGGCGGCATCAATAGTAAAAAGTTGGTCACACGAGTCAAACACTTGTTTGACTCGTGTGACCACCCTGGCAGCTTGTAAAACGCTAGCATTCTGCAAGCTAATTCCGCTTGCAAAACGCTAGTGTTTAGCGGGAATACGCATACCTATAATATGCGGATTTCCCGCGGCAGGGAGGTGCGGAATTGCCGCGGAAATTTCCATGGCAATTCCGCAACGTGTGCACATAGCCTCAATCTTGTATTATATCTGTTGAATATGTCTGAGGAATCACCATTCGGAGTATCCATGGAACTCAATGAACTCCCACTGGTAACAGAACTAATTGATTCCGGCCTTTTTGGAATTACCTTGCCACGCCATTTATATATTTTGTTACTTTGATAATCTTGAATATCACGTTGAAATTTCGTCAATTTAAGTTTCTGTATCTCAGATTCCCATTTGGAAAAAGAAGTATTAAGTTCTTCATCAAATTTTGACAATTGGTCACTATTGAGGTTCTTCTGTAATTTTTCCTGTAATATTTTAATATCAGTCTCCAATTACTCCAATTTTTTCTTATCAACTTCAATCAATATTTCAATAAAAGTACGGGAGCAAGTATTACACGCATTTTCCCATCTCTTTAATAAGAGTTCATCTTCCAAATGAAATGAAGGAAATACCTGTATTCTTAAGCCTCTGGGTATTAAAGAAAGTATAAAAGGTAAGAGATGCTGAGGGTGAGAGGAGGGAGAGGGCACTTTACACCTTACTTTCTTTTAGGTGTTGTACAATTCTCTGGATGTCTGTAGCTCAATAGCTTTATCCTTTGCAGGCTTCTTAGAATCAGAGAAACTGAAACTGAATCAGACTTCCTCTCAACATCTTATCTCAGGTCCTTCACAATTAGTTAATAGTGTATACTGTCTTCATTACTCTATACACAGCTCATTTCTGTGTTCAGAAGGACCTGAGATGATGTCATGGCCTTTTCTCTCCCTTCAAAAATCACATGACATCCTCATATGGCATTATCCACATCCTGGCCCCTCCATCAGCATTACTGAGTACAAGTAAAGTAACTTGAGACACAAACACTACTGAGAACATGATAAATAAAAGGCCCCCAATCCGTACAGATGTGGTTTTCACCAAAAAAGCATTGTTACACCGAAATGCCTATTAAAAAAATTATATCAACAACTGGATATTACCAACGACATACTTGAGGATTACCTGGAGTTTCAAAATTCTAACTTAAGTAATTTTGCAGATAATAGCAAAAAAGTAAGCATGGGGGCCTAAAAGGTCCCCAATACGCATGCTAGGGTTAATATATAAATATATTTGCGCACTTTGAACTTTCTATTTTACACTTTTTGTATTTTATATATGGCAGGATTATAATCACAATTGTTTGCTTTGGTGCACTATTATGTAATTTTATGTGCTACATTATTGGGTCTATTTAGCATAAAACTTGCTTATGTATTATTGTACTGTATCTTTAATCTATCCATCCTTTTGTGTCCTTATGTGCATACTTGTTTATATGTTTTTCTAATTTTTAACTTGGATGTTACCATTTATTACTTGTATACTTACTAATAAAGATTACATTGCTGATTAGACAGCGGGATTGTTATGGTCGGTTTTTTCCTCCCCCTCTTTTTTGCTTTCTAATTTTACCAACCTTCCCCTGTCTTTTAATTGGTCCGTTCTGCTTGGTCTTATAATACAGTTTATTGATGCTGATTGATTAATATTTATTGTTTTCTTTGACTGAGCTATAGACTTACTGTTCACTTTGTGTTTTCTTTTCACTTATATGAATTTGTTGCACCAGATTGATGCAGGATTATTGAAAGGCTACCAGCCAGATGAGATCATTGAGGGGGTGGTGAAAGCGATGAGCCCAGGACTGAACCTCCGCAGTATGCTAGAGATGAAAAGTCAATTGACCCTACCACAGTTGAAGATGATTTTAAAAGGGCACTATAAAAAAGAGAGTCCTTCAGAATTGTTCTACTGACTCATTAACATCTCCCAGAACACTACTGAATCACCCCAAAGTTTCTTGTTCAGAGCAATTGAACTTAAGGATAGACTGTTGTTCGTATGCAGAGATGTAGCTGGATCGTCTGCCAGGGCAGTGGGATACTCGGTACCGGGCCAGTGTATTGAGGGGATGTGTCACAGCGGCAATGACCCGGTCCGTGGCCTTGGGCTTCCAATGAAAGGGGTTTTTTACAGGGGATGTTAGAGTTTGTAATGTAGGTATTCGTGACGCCACCTGTGGTATATGGTCAATGGTGACCAGCGCTGTGGTGAAGATCCTATGGGATAGATGGTGAGATGCATCAGAGTTGGTACAGCCTCCCACAGGTGAGGTTATGGGATCCCAGGGCAGGTAGATGTAGTAGAATGTGGTAATGGTGCTGGGAGATGTAGTTGAGTGCAATGGGTGATGCAGGAAGAAACTGAGAAACAGTCAGTGAGTTGCAGTTTCCAAAGCTTTACTTACAGTTTTGCAGGGAAAGTATCCAGTGCATTGAATACAGGTTGTACTGGAGTAGGTCAGCCTGAAAACAGTTTAGGATCCCCTTATTACAGGTGGGATGTGAGGTCTCCTCTTTAGCTCTGTTCTGTGAGGCATTGGCTGCTATAAGCTCCGTCCAAGTTCCTCTTGCTCTCTGTCTCTTATTTAAGTTGAACTTCACTCTCATAACATGCAGCTGTAACCTGTTTCAGGAATCACTCACTTATGGAGTCTCCGGCTCACATGTGCTGCTGCTTTGTGGAAGAGTCTTAATTGGGATAGAGAACCTGCCGTCCTCTGCCCTCTGGATTCTGCTGCTGGGACTTTACTTCACCCTCTCAGCCTCGGACTCCAGGGGTCCGGTCTCCGGCGCTCAGACCTGGGAGTGAGCCCTGCTATGGCTCGTGTCCCCCCAGCTTGTCTCCAAACGTCTGTCCTCTCTCGTACAGTACGGACCTTTTCTTCCACTTTTTCTACTGATGAAGGAATGTTCTTATCTCCAATCTTTCCCTTTTACTGGTCAGGATACAATTTAAAGTGATCCCTGGATACCGCTGTGGATCTTTTTCCTCCATCCTTACTGATAAGGCACACCTTTGTATTGTCGAAGTCCGAGGGCATAATGGTATATGGCTCCGCTTCCCACTGGTCGTCAAGCTTGTGGAGTCGCCATTTCCTTTTGAGTACCTGTTCTCCAGGTGCCAAGGGAACTGCAGGTGCCTGCTGATTGTAAACTCTTTCTTGTTTTTGTCTTGCCTGAGACAAACTCTTCTCTACACACTCTTGCACCTTGCGGTACTGTTGCTGCCGCTCAGTATCCCAGTCTGCATCTGGCGATGTTACCTCAGGTGTCAGGACTCCCATGTCCAAATCAATTGGTAATTTGCCAGGTCTTGCTCTCATGAGGTAGGCCGGTGTACATTTGGCAGAATTCACCGGAATGTGGTTGTAGAGATCCACCAGATCTGGCAACTTTTCTGGCCACAAGTTTCTCTCTTCCAGAGGCAAAGTCTTCAAGAGGTCAATTACCACTTGATTCATCTTTTCACACATGCCATTTGTCTGCGGATGGTACGGTGTTGTTCTGATTTTCTTGCAGCCGTACATGTTACATAAGTCCTGGAACACTTCTGCTTCAAAAGCTGGACCTTGGTCAGTGAGCACTCATTCAGGGTAACCATGTGGTCGACAAAAGTGCTGTTGGAATGCCTTGGCTGCTGTCTTTGCTGTTTGGTCCTTAACAGGCACGACTACCAGGAACCTTGAGTAGTGGTCAACAATGGTAAGAGCATAGACATAGCCTAACCGGCTTGGAGTTAGCTTCACATGGTCCAAGGCTACCAGTTCAAGTGGCTAATCCAAATATAATAATTATGCTTAGGGGGCACTTCCTAATCAAATATAAATCCGAAAAAAGAAAAAGGAGCATATCATGCCATACACAACACTTTATGTTGTGTCTGGAGAATTGTTCATTTGAACTTAAAACTGTTGTAGACTCATTTATAGGCATTTGCAGCCACATGGGCGCATATACCAATTAGAATGAATTGAGCACTTGCTTATACTGATTTTCCTCTGAGACTTCTACCTCCTTGTCTCTAATTCATGAGAAATACTTTGTCTCCATTTATTACAACGATCTGTGTACTGATTGATTACTCACTTTGATCTGAATGCGGTTGTTTTTTTGTATTGCTGTCCCTACTTTTAAATATCATATTTTCTGATGCATTATTGCTATGATATGTTTTTCTACAATAAAAATTAAAGAGATTTTTATGGCATGATATGCTCCTTTTTCTTTTTTCGGATTTACAGTTCAAGTGGCTGTTTGGTGATTATTGGCTGCAACGGGGCTCGCTGGCTGTTACAGTCTTTTCTTCGCAAGTTGCATGGTCCACACTCTCGGCACCAATCTTCAATGGCCTTCCTCATACCAATCCAGTAGAACCTCTCACGCAGTAGGACCTCCAACTTCTTCCATCCGAAGTGTCCTGCTCCATTGTGGTACACTTCCAGGACCATTGATGCATCCCGCCTCGGGACCACAACTTGCCAGACCAGTTCGTGAGTTCGGGCGTTAACACTCCAAAACAGCTTTCCCTCGTAGATGAACAGCCTGCCCCTTTCCTTCCACAGCTGTTGGGACTCTTGTGGGGCATCTGAACCAGGACGCGAATCAGCTTGTGCCAGTAGCTCCTTTACCAGGCGGACTGCTGGGTCGCTATCCTGTGTCTCTGCCCACTCATGGTGAGGCAAGGGGTTTAGGGTGGCCTCTTTTGTGATGTAGCGCTTGCTTTTCACCCCTTGAGCACGTTGGGCTGCAATTGGACGGTAGAAGACTGGTAATTCAATTTCTTCAAGTGTGTCCAGATCTTCTCCCCATCTGGTAAGTTGGGCATTCTGGACAGTGCATCAGCATTGGCATTTTTATGCCCCGCTCGGTACTTGATGGTGAACTCGTAGTTGGACAGCCGGGCCATCCATTGCTGCTCCAGCGCACCTAGGTTTGCGGTTTCCATGTGAGTCAGCGGATTGTTGTCCGTGAAGATGTTAAACTTTGTCGCAGCTAGGTAGTGTTTGAATCGTTCGGTCACAGCCCAGACAATAGCGAGGAACTCTAACTTGAATGAGCTGTAGTTGTCAGGGTTCCTTTCAGTGGGACGAAGTTTCCTGCTGGCGTAGGAGATCACTCTTTCTCTGCCATTCTGTACTTGCGACAGTACTGCTCCCAGTCCAACGTTGCTGGCATCAGTATAGAGGATGAATGGTTGGTTATAATCTGGGTAGGCCAGAACTTCATCCCCCGTAAGGGCCATCTTCAACCTAGTGAAGGATCTTTCCAGTTCGTCATTCCAATCAAACGTAGAACTTTTCTTTCTGGCCTTCTTAGGCTGGCCCACAAGGAGATTTTGCAGAGGTGACGCTATTTCAGTGAAGCCATTGATGAACCTTCGGAAGTAGCCTACCAACCCGAGGAACTGGCGTACCTCATGGATGTTGCTAGGTCTCTGCCAGTCCTGGATAACAGTGACTTTGTCAGGGTCTGGCGCCACACCTTCTGCGCTCACTATGTGGCCTAGGTACTGCACCTTGGGTTTCAGGAGGTGGCATTTTACGGCTTCACCTTTAGGCCAAATTTGGACGGGCTTCGAACACCTTAGCCAGGTGCTCCAAATGTTCCTCATAGGTCTTGGAGAAGACAATGACATCATCAAGGTACAACAGAACTGTCTCAAAGTTCATATGCCCAAGGCAGCACTCCATCAATCTCTGGAACATTCCTGGGGTGCTGCAAAGCCCAAACGGCATGCAGTTGAACTCTGAGAGGCCCATTGGTTTGCAAAGCCTGTCTTCTCTTTGTCTGCCTCTGCCACGGGAACCTGCCAATACCCACTAGTGAGATCTAAGGTAGAGAAATAGTTAGCAGTTCTCAGTGTAGCTAGTGATTCCTCTATCCTAGGTAACGGATAGGCATCTTTGTGGGTAATGCTATTAAGTTTCCTGTAATCAACACACATACTCATTGTACCATCTTTCTTTCTAACAAGGACTAGTGGAGCTGCCCAGGGTCTACAACTGTCTCTGATCACCCCAGCCTCCTTCATCTCTTGTAACATACCTTTGGCATATTGGTAGTGATTTGGGGGTACAGGCCGATATCTTTTTTAATGGGCGGATGATTTCCAGTGGGGATATGATGTTGGATCTCTTTTGCCTGCCCAAAATCTAAAGCGTGTTTGCTGAATACCTGTTCAAAGTCTTGAACTACTCGGTAGACCCCATTCTTTTGGTATGGAAGGGTGGAGTCGGTGCCTACATGCAGCTGCTGACACCAGTCCTCCAGCTGTTTTGCAGAGCCATTGTCCTCTGCCTGTTGGGATGAGACCAAGGGTTCTGCTGTCTGAATTGCGTTGTTACTGAAAGTGAACAGCTTAGCAACGGTGGCATACCGAGGTAGTTTGGCCTCCTCCTCCCCACAATTTAAGATGCATACAGGTACCCTCCCCTTGCGTACATCAACTACCCCTCTAGGTGTCAGGATGGTGGGCCTACTATCAGAGTACACTGGTTCTACCAGGGCTTGGTAATCTCTTCCTCTGAGGCCTATGGCTGCCCGACACCAAATTAACATTTCACTTTTTGAGGGTATTGCAATAGGGAATGCATCACTCACTCTGACACTGCCGACTTCTCCGCCAGTTAGCTCTACCTGCTGTCTTTGCATTAGGGCCTTGATCTCCTTCTGCAGGACCCATTGTTCACTGGAACCAGCAGTTTCTGCTACGTGTTGCAACAAAACAATAACCTCGGCAAGACAATTTTCTATCACATTAGTACCTAAGGTCATCATTGGGTTACATTCTCGTCGATCAATGTCTACAATTATCATACCTTGGTTTTTTAATTCTACCCGCCCCAACTTAATGGTCACTTCCTTATACCCCTTCTGTGGCAAAGGCTGACCATTGCTGGCGACTACTGTCAGCTCATCAGCTGGGCCGCGAGTAAAATCAGTCAGCCCAGTACTGTTTGTAAAGGATATATGGCATAGTCGTCACCTGAGAGCCAGTGTCCAGCAAAGCGTTCATTGGGATGCCGTCAATCACCACTGGGAGGACCGGTCGTCCTCCGACGTACTTGGCTCGCCAGTTCTGTGGGCTGGGTCGTCTTACTCCTGGGGGTTGGCCCTCTGCCCCAGGGGTCGCTCGTTTAAATAACAGAATCTTGTGATGTGCCCTGTTTTTCTGCAGCGGCGGCAAATGGGACATCCGTCCTGATTGTAGCGGTCGTTGTCTCTCCCTCTGATCGGCGGGATTCTCTTCTTCCATCGCCATGGGACGTCATCTGGACTGGAGGCTAACTCTATCTTCTCCTTTTGGGGCACTTGCAAGGACTGCACGGTTTTGGTTAGTGCAGCCACGTTTTTGGTCAGCTCCTGAACCTGCAGACGCAGCTCTGCAGATGGGTCATCATCCAGGGTCTGTGCGTCAGCCTCAGCGAGAGCCTCAGCCTCAGCGAGAGCCTGAGGGAAGGATGCCGCCTCCTGGTGGTATGTAATGGCTGGGCGCCTAGGGGGCGCTGGACGGCTGACATTTGGTTCGTGTAACGCCTGGATAACCCTGTCTTTAAAGTCTGCAAAGCTCAGGTCATGATTTTGTTGAGCCATGATGCGCAGCTGTGAACTGTGGGTGCTGGACAGGAGTCCCTCAACAAATTGTTCCTTTAACAATCTGTCTCCATCCTGCACGCTGTCTGGGTCAATCTTCTTTATGGCCCGCAGTGCCTCCTGAAGATTAAGAGCATAGTCCCGTATACTGTCCTGCATCTTTTGTTTGCACCCAAAGAACCTCATTTTTATTTCTGCTGCAATGCGGGTGTCAAAGGTGCTCCTCAGTTTAGCCTGAATTTGCTTAACAGTCTCTTTATCAGTGCCCTGCGAGGACTTTACTTCTCTTTACGCTGCACCAGTTAACTGTCCAATGAGAATTGTTATGAATGTGCTAGAGATGGTTTCTGAGCAGAGGCTCCCTCTGGTGGTTACAGACAGTACTGAGCCTTTCAGCGAGGAATAGCAATCTGGGATCGCTGACTGGTCTGATATAAGGGAGGTTCCCTCCCATGATGGTTGCTGGTGATCAATTGTTCTAGTCTCAATTGTGGTTCCTGGTTCATTTGGAAGTTTGCTGAGTCTTGCCTGCATCTTCTGCTATCAGATAAGATATTTTCTGCTTTTATTTTTGTGCTTTTTGCATTGTTCCCTGCACTTCTGTGGAGGTCAGCCATTTCCCCTCCGGGGGCTTGTGCTCCTCTCAGTTTATCTGAAGCCACTGTTATTTGTTCATTTGCTTTTTCCTGTTTTTTCAGTGGTTGCGGCTTAGTTTTGTTACACCAGAGATCTGATTTTAGGTTGTAGATATCGTGTGATCTCAGGTGTTTTTGCAATCAGAAGAGTTGGTATTTTTTAGGGTTTTTTTTTTATTGCAGTGAGTATCCTTTCCTGTACTTTTCTGTCTAGACAGATTGGGCCCCAGCGTTTGCTCATTCTATTTTCTGTCTGTGTATGTGCTTCTTCTTGTCTAACCGCCATTACATGTTTGAGGGCTTCCTATTTTCTTTGGAGATCTGCTCCGGGGCAGATAGCTTTCATCTTTCTGCCTTTAGGTGTAGTTATCTCTCAGGCTGTGATGAGGCATCTAGGCTCAACGTAGGAACGCTCCACTGCTACCTCTAGTTGTGTGGTTAGTTCAGGGTACTGCAATCCAATAGGTTCCAGACTCTCTGGTGTATTGCCGTTTTTGCTTATTCTCCTCAGCTACCAAAACACAACAGAGAATGTTCACTTTTTGTTTTTCAGACAGGGGGTATACATCAAATAAACTGCACAGTCTCTCCCTGAAATCGTTCAGGGTATACGGCTCCCCTGAGTATTGTGGTAGCCAGGCCGCTCCAGGTATATAGGGCATTGAGAGCGGCATTATAGGGACTGCTGCGGCTGTCACCAGATCTAGGGACTGTGGCTGCGCTGGCCGCTGGACTCTGAGGTGCTACTAGACTCTGCATCTGCCGGCGCTATGGGGGCTGCGGCTGCATCCGCCGTTATATCTTCTCCTGCATGAGACATTCTCTCCCCCCAGTTAATCTTAGCCAGGCTCTGCGTTTCCACTGGCTTACCAGGCTCCGTCGGCTGGATGATAAGTGCGCGCCGTGATTACAGGCCTCAGCTCCCTGTGCTCTGCAAGCTGCTGTTTTTTCGCGCGCAGCACCTCACTTTTCCCACGCTATCACTCTGGCTCCACCCACGATGGCACACCTCTCTTCTCTCTGCACACCTCGCGGCGTAATGGCGGCAACTGCACAAACTTTAAGCAAAGTCTCTGGCACAATTAAACAGTTCAATATGGGCACACAGGACCCGGTGATACCGGGCTTCGATATTCTGTTTGTGACGCCAAAATGGATCAACCGCCAGGGCAGTGGGATACTCGGTACCGGGCCGGTGTATTGAGGAGAGGTGTCACAGCGGCAATGACCCGGTCCGTGGCCCTGGGCTTCCAATGAAAGGGGTTTATTTACAGGGGATGTTAGAGTTCGTAGTGTAGGTATTTGTGACGCCACTTGTGGTATATGGTCAATCGTGACCAGCGCTGCCGTGCAGATCCTCTGGGATAGATGGTGAGATGCAGCAGAGTTGGTACAGCCTCCAACAGGTGAGGCTATGGGTTTCCAGGGCAGGTAGATGTAGTAGAAGGTGGTAATGGTGCTGGGAGATGTAACTGAGTGCAATGGGTGACACAAGAAGAAACTGAGAAACAGTCAGTGAGTTGCAATTTCCAAAGCTTTACTTACAGTTTTGCAGGCAAAGTATCCAGGGCATTGAATACAGGTCGTACTGGAGTAGGTCAGCCTGAAAGCAGTTTAGGATCCCCTTATTACAGGTGGGATGTGAGGTCTCCTTTCTAGCGCTGTTCTGTGAGGCATTGGCTGCTATAAGCTCCGTCCAAGTTCCTCTTGCTCTCTGTCTTTTATTTAAGTTGAACTTCACTCTCATAACATGCAGCTGTAACCTGTTTCAGGAATCACTCACTTATGGAGTCTCCGGCTCACATGTGCTGCTGCTTTGTGGAAGAGTCTTAATTGGGACAGAGAACCTGCCGTCCTCTGCCCTCCAGATTCTGCTGCTGGGACTTTACTTCAGCCTCTCAGCCTCGGACTCCAGTGGTCCGGTCTCCGGCGCTCAGACCTGGGGGTGAGCCCTGCTATGGCTCGTGTCCCCCCAGCTTGTCTCCAAACGTCTGTCCTCTCTCTGTGTGTCTGTGCCACATAGAAGCGGAGGAGAAGGGAACGGGCTTAATCAGCAAAGATATTAAGTTACAGCTGAAACAGTACCTAGATGATAATGGCATTCTGGATGAAGTCCTAATTGAAAAAATGAATGAGGCAGCTAGTTTGGAGTCAGAGAGCAAGCAGAAGTTAAAGAAGGGCTCTGCTTCTAAAACCACCAAAATGAGTCAGCTGAAGTTGGAGACCCCCGGTTGCCAGTCCAAAGATCATGATGAAGACCCTCCAGTACCAGAGAGTAGACCTTAAAACACCAACCAAAGGGAGGACAGTCAGAGCTGACTGGGAAGAAGTAAAAGGAGAACTGCAGGCTGAGCTGTTGGAGGTGAAAGAGTTGATTCGTTTCAGGCCAGACTCTGTATCTCTCAGACCCAGGAGTGGGTTCCAAAACAGAAGATACCCGGCTTGTGAGGCGTGCCGCTCATCAAATGAGATTGCTGTATGTGTCCATTGTTTAAGATGCGGTGAGGAAGGACATTATGCCAAGGAATGCCAATGGCCATGGGCGTTTGGGTTAAAAGACAGGAGGTTGCCAGTGTGGGGGGACTGGTAACCGCGACACAGAGGAGGCCCCAGAAGCAAATCCAAATCCCACCAATCCCCAGAATGGCACATGAGGTAAAACAGCTGCATCAGCACTATCCCCAAGTGTGTTCCCATCTACAACATCTGCAAGAGACACATGGGCATCAGTTACTTAATGCCCAGTGTGGAGGTCTAACATCATACTCCTGGGAGGAGGATTCCTCGGTCAGTAAAGATAGCATCATCAGCCTAATCGGTGAAAGGTGCTACATACAGTGTCAGCTAGATGGACTCCTGGTAAAGCACTGTGGGACACAGGAGCCCAAGCAAGCCTTTTAAATGAAGAATGGAAAAGATGCCACCTGCCAAATACCTGCCTTCAGTCGCTAAAGGGACTCTTAGGACCAGTGGAACTTCACGGCAAAGCCATCAACCAGACCGAAATTCCTTTCATAGGCTGGGTGGAAGTGAATTTCCAACTCAGGGCCACGAAGAACAGCAACACCATCGAGCTTTTGGTACCTTTTCTCGTGACCAGTGATCAGAACGTGGCAGAGGATCCTACCCTGGGTTACAATGTAATCAGTGAGGTAATCAAGAAACACAAGTCAGGGACAATGATGGTGGATGCAATTGTCACATCGTTCGCCTTACCCAACGCTGTGGCAGAAAACGTAATTCATAGAGTAAAGAAAGCACAGAATACAATGGACCTGAAAGAAGTCAAGGTAGGCCTGCGCCCAATCATTATCCCTGCAACCAAATGGTGGGAGTGAGGTGTGGAGTCCTGGTGGAACCGGGAAGAATAGTCCAGAAGAGACTGAATTTCCAGAAGGCCTAGTTCAAGGTGAGACTGTGCTTATGATTCCTATTGGTGGGTTTGCCCGAGTGACAGTGTCGGTGATGAATACCACGAAACATGAAATTAGACTGGATCCAAAGACTGTGTTAGGTCACATCGAAACCATCAAAGTGGTATATCCAGCCGGTGTGAGACCTGCCTAGTGGTCTACCGTGAATTCAGGCCCCTCACCAAGGAACAGGAGTTGCCCAGGGGAGGAAATTGCACCACCCACTTCAGGTTCCTGGGTGTTGTGAACACGTTGGAGGTGACTTCAGAGCTGGGGCTCCCTCCAGTGGTTGCTGAGGGTAATGAACCAATTGCTGAATGGCTTTTAGCTGGGTCCGATTGGTCTGATATAAGTGACCTGAACTCCCATCAGCCTTGCCGGTAATCAATTGTTCTTCCAGTTCTTGGTTGGAGCTCAGCTTGCATTCCTGCTTTCATTCAGATAAGTGATTTGCTTTTTTTTTTTTCCTCTGGTTGGATTTTCCTTGCTGGTTTGCTGCCTTGCAGTGCACTTCAGCCTGGTCCCCTTTTGGGGCCTGGCTCTGCAATTGTGCTCAGTTTGTGTTTGTACTTTTGCTCTGTTCCTGTGTCACTTTTTATTTGCTGAATTGCTGTTTGTTACACCAGAGATCTGATTTAGTTGGTAGAGATCATGTGATCTCAAGTTTTGTGTTAATCAGAAGTGTTGGTATTTTTGTCAGGGTTTTTTGGGTTGCAGTCAGAATTCTTTCCTATACTTTTCTATCTAGACAGTATTGGGTCCCAGCGTTTGCTCATTCTATTTTCTGGCTGTGTTCGTATTTTATTCTTGTCTAACCGCCATTACATGTTTGGGGGCTTCCTATTTCTTTAGGGGTTCTGCTACGGGGCAGTTAGCTTTCATCTTTCTGTCTTTAGGTGTAGCTATCTCTCAGGCTGTGACTAGGTGTCTAGGATCACCGCAGGTATGCTTCACGGCTACTTCTAGTGTTGCGGTTAGTTTAGGGTTTCAGTAGTTTCCAGCCTCTCTGGTGTATTGCTACTTCGGCTATTTTTACTATTTCTGCTCAGCTACCGAAACATAGCAGTATTACCGGCCAAACTGAAAATTCTTTGGTACTCAACAGAAGGGAAAAATAGTAAAAAAGAAAAAAAAAAAAGGGAGTTGTCAGAATTTTTTTTTCTGTTTGTTGCATTTTTTCCCTCTTTTTCTCTGGGTGCTGAGGAGGAATTTTTTCTTTGTCTTCAATGGAGTTTACACAGTTGACTGGCCGTGTGGAGCGTCTTGCCACTGAGGTTCAGAAGATTACTGCCTATCTTGCTGGGTTGCCTGTTGTGGAACCTAGAATCCTCATGCCAGATTTATTCTTGGGGGATCGGTCTAAATTTCTGAATTTTAAAAATAACTGCAAGTTGTTTTTGCCTTAAAGCCTAAATCCTCAGGGAATGCAGCACAGCAGGTTCAAATTGTCATCTCTCTGCTGCATGGTGACCCTCAGGATTGGGCTTTTTCCCTGACACCTGGGGATCCTGTTTTGAATGATGTTGATGTATTTTTTCAGGCTCTGGGGTTATTGTACAATGAACCTAATGTCACTGATCAAGCTGAAAAGACCTTGTTGGCATTAAATCAGGGTCGGGGAGACGCTGCGCTGTACTGTCAGAAATTCCAAAAGTGGGCAGTCCTGACCAAAGGGAATGATGATGCTTTGGCAGCCCTTTTTCGGAAGGGTCTGTCAGAAAATGTAAAGGACGTTATGGTGGGATTCCCTGTTCCCTCAGGTCTCAATGATTCTATGTCATTGGCTATTCAAATTGACAGACGTTTGCGTGAGCGCAGAGGTATGCGTGAGATAGTGTTGCCTTGTGAGCTAGCTCCTGAGCCCATGCAGTGTGATGGTGTGACTTCTGGGGCTCAGCGTCATGAGTTTCGAACGCACAATGGGTTATGTTTCTACTGTGGTGACGCTTCTCATGCTATTTCCATTTGCCCTAAGCGGGGAAGACGTTTTGCGCATTCAGTTGTCTTGGGTAGTGTTCAGACTAAATTTCTGTTGACTGTTACCCTGATTTGCTCCCTGTCCACATTTTCGGCTCAGACTTTTGTTGATTCAGGAGCAGCTATTAACCTGATGGATTTTGACTTTGCCAAACGTTGTGGGTTTCCCATGATACCCCTGCCGAAGTCTATTCCTTTGCTGGGCATTGATTCTACCCCTTTGGCGGAGAATAAACCCCAGTTTTCTACTCAGGTGATAATGAGGGTTGAACCAGATCATCAGGAGAGTTGCAAATTTCTGGTGTTGCATAATCTGCATGACATTATTGTACTAGGTTTCCCTTGGTTACAGACTCATAATCCTGTTTTGGATTGGAAATCTGTGTCTGTGACCAGTTGGGGCTGCCAATGTGTTAATACTGATACTCCTGTTTTTTCTGCCTCTCCCCAGTCTCAGGATGTCCCTGACTTTTTGACTGATTTTTCTGATGTGTTTAGTGAGAGTAAGTCTGCATCCTTACCTCCTCACAGGAGCTATGATTGCGCTATTGAGTTAGTGCCTGGTGGTAAATTTCCTAAAGGTCGCCTTTTTAATTTATCTGTACCTGAACACGATGCTATGCGATCTTCTATCAAGGAGTCTTTGGAGATGGGTCATATCAGACCATCCTCTTCACCCTTGGGTGCCGGTTTTTTCTTTGTGGCCAAAACGATGGTTCATTGAGGCCGTGTATTGACTATCGCCTCCTGAATAAGATCACTGTTAAATATCAATATCCGTTACCCTTGATTTCTGACCTATTTTCTAGAGTGAAAAGTGCTAGTTGGTTTTCCAAGCTTGACCTCAGGGGAGCGTATAACCTTATTTGCATTAAGCAAGGGGATGAATGGAAGATGGCGTTTAATACCCAAGAGGGGCATTTTGAGTACCTAGTGATGACTTTTGGGCTTACTAATGCCCCTTCCGTCTTCCAATCCTTTATGAATGATATTTTCAGGGATTTTGTGGATAAATTTCTTATCGTTTATTTGGATGATATCTTGATTTTTTCCAACGACTGGAACTCTCATGTGAAACATGTTCGGACTGTGTTCCAGATTTTGAGAGAGAATGCACTGTATGTGAAGGGATCAAAGTGTCTTTTTGGCGTACAGAAGGTTTTATTTCTGGGATTCATTTTGTCTCTGTCTGTTATTGAAATGGACCTGGTCAAGGTTCAGGCCATCTGTGATTAGGTTCAACCTACTACATTGAAGGCTCTTCAGAGATTTTTGGGTTTTGCCAATTTTTATCGTAAATTTATTGGTAATTTCTCCGGTATTGTTAAACCATTGACTGATTTGACCAAAAAGGGTTCCGATGTGGTGAATTGGCTTCCTGAGGCAGTTTCTGCGTTTCAGGAACTTAAGCAGAGATTCATTTCTGCTCCTGTTCTACGGCAGCCTGATGTTTCTCTACCATTTCAGGTGGCGGTTGATGCTTCTGAGATTGGGGCAGGTGCCGTTTTGTCCCAAAGGGACCCGGAGACCTCTAAGAGTAACCCTTGTGCCTTCTTCTCTCGAATTATGACGTGGGTAATCGGGAGTTATTGGCCATTAAGTGGGCCTTTGAAGAGTGGAGACATTGGCTGGAAGGAGCCAAATATCAGGTGGTGGTCCTCACGGACCATAAGAACCTGGTTTATCTTGTATCAGCCAAGCGACTTAATCCTAGACAGGCCAGGTTGGCCTTGTTTTTCACACGTTTTAATTTTGTGGTTTCTTTTCTTCCTGGCACTAAGAATGTTAAGGCGGATGCCCTCTCGAGGAGTTTCTTTGCGGACTCTCCTGAATTATCTGATGCTACTGTTATTTTGAAAGAGGGTGTAGTTCTTTCCGCCATCTCGCCCAATTTGAGACTGGCTCTGGAGGGGTGTCAGAAGGATAAACCTGAACGCTGCCCTGTTGGGAAATTGTTAGTCCCAGACCAGTGGAAGAAGAGTGTGATGTCTGAGATTCATTGTTCCGTGTTGGCTGGTCATCCCGGTATTTTTGGTACCATAGACTTGGTGAGTTGGTCCTTTTGGTGGCCTACTTTGTCTCGTGACGTCAGGGACTTTGTGCAGTCCTGTGGGACTTGCTCTCGTTCCAAGCCTTGCTCTCACTCTAGTGGTTTGTTAATGCCATTACCTGTGCCCAAGAGGCCATGGACCCATATCTCTATGGACTTTATTTCCGACCTCCCTGTCTCTCAGAGAATGACCGTTATCTGGGTAATCTGTGATAGGTTTTCCAAGATGATACATCTTGTGCCATTACCTAAGTTGCCTTCCTCCTCCGAATTGGTGCCTTTGTTCTTTCAGCACGTGGTTCGGTTACATGGCATTCCGGAGAACATTGTGTCTGACAGAGGAGTCCAGTTTGTTTCCAGATTTTGAAGAACATTTTGTTCTAAACTTGGTGTTCAGTTATCTTTCTCCTCTGCATTTCACCCTCAGACCAATAGACAAACCGAGAGAACAAACCAGACCTTGGAGACTTATTTGAGATGTTTTATGTCTGCTGATCAAGATGACTGGGTCTCTTCTTTGCCTTTGGCTGAGTTTGCTCTTAATAATAGGGCTAGCTCTGCCACCTTGATGTCTCCATTTTTCTGCAATTCTGGGTTTCACCCTCGATTTTCTTCAGGACAGGCGGAGGCTTCCGTCTGTCCGGGGATTGACTCTATTGTGGAGCGTATGCAGCAGATTTGGGACCAGGTAGTGGAGAGTTTGTCTCTCTCTCAGGAGAAGGCCCAACGGTTTGCCAACCTGCATAGGACTGAAGGTCCTCGGTTTAAAGTGGGGGACTTGGTTTGGTTGTCCTCAAGAAATATCCCTATGAGGGTTGCATCTCCAAAGTTTAAGCCTAGGTTCATTGGACCTTGTAAGATCATGGAGATTTTTAATCCTGTTTCCTTCCGTTTGCTTCTTCCAGGGACATTTAAGATCCATAACGTGTTCCACAAGTCCTTATTGAAGAGGTTTGTCGAGCCAGTGGTTCCTATGGCTGCGCCTCCTGACGCTGTTTTGGTTGAGGGCAATCTGGAGTATGTGGTTGAGAAAATATTGGATTCTCGTTTTTCTAGACAGAGACTCCAGTATTTGGTTAAGTGGAGAGGTTATGGTCAGGAGGACAATTCTTGGGTGTTTGCTTTGGACATCCATGCTAGGAGACTGATCCGTGCCTATCACCGAGCTCATCCTGATCGGCCTGGTTGCACAAGTGAGGGTTCGGTGACCCCTCCTCAAGGGGGGGTACTGTTATGAATGTGCTAGAGATGGTTTCTGAGCAGAGGGTCCCTCTGGTGGTTACAGACAGTACTGAACCTTTCAGCGAGGAATGGCAATCTGGGATCACGGACTGGTCTGATATAAGGGAGGTTCCCTCCCATGATGGTTGCCGGTGATCAATTGTTCTTGTCTCAATTGTGGTTCCTGGTTCATTTGGAAGTTTGCTGAGTCTTGCCTGCATCTTCTGCTATCAGATAAGATATTTTCTGCTTTTATTTTTGTGCTTGATTTTTGCATAGTTCCCTGCACTTCTGTGGAGGTCAGCCAGGTCCCCTCCGGGGGCTTGTGCTCCTCTCAGTTTATCTGAAGCCACTGTTATTTGTTCGTTTGCTTTTTCCTGTTTTTTCAGTGGCTGTGGCTTAGTTTTGTTACACCAGAGATCTGATTTAGGTGGTAGAATTCGTGTGATCTCAGGTGTTTTTGCAATCAGAAGAGTTGGTATTTTTTAGGGTTTTTTTGGATTGCAGTGAGAATCCTTTCCTGTACTTTTCTGTTTAGACAGATTGGGCCCCAGCGTTTGCTCATTCTATTTTCTGTCGGTGTCCGTGCTTCTTCTTGTCTAACCGCCATTACATGTTTGGGGACTTCCTATTTTCTTTGGGGATCTGCTCCGGGGCAGATAGCTTTCCTCTTTCTGCCTTTAGGTGTAGTTATCTCTCAGGCTGTGACGAGGCGTCTAGGATCAACGTAGGAACACTACACGGCTACCTCTAGTTGTGTGGTTAGTTCAGGTTACTGCAATTCAATAGGTTCCAGTCTCTCTGGTGTATTGCCGAATTTGATTTTTCTCCTCAGCTACCAAAACACAACAGGGGATATTAAATACTGAATTGACCACATTTTTTTTTGCTTCAATTTTTTTTAACATCCTTCTCTAAAACCTAGGTGAGTCCTATGGTCCGGTGTGTCTTACAGTCCGAAAAATACGGTATTTTGTGTGCTATAACTACATGTCTGACAGCCATTCCATTCCAGTGTCAGTTGAATTCCAACCAGAGTACACCTCATTCTACTTAATGTGCTTCTGATTAGGTGATCACATGAACCAAATCTTATTTAACGAAGGAAAGTATAAAAAACACTGCTGTTGTTCACAGTCCTCTTGCAATAGGACAAGCTGGATGGCAAAACAAGTGCTAGTAATATCCCAAAAGTAATAGGAATGAAAAAATAACTTTTAACCATGCCAAAGGAGTTGAAAAGAAAAGTCTTTAGTGAGGAAAAGAAGGGCTCAACCTGGCTTTACTAGCAGAGGGATACAGTGAGCGTCATGTTACCTCCATCCTTAAAATTTCTAATACGGTAGTCCATTACAGCAAGGTCAAGCAGCAGACATTGGGGACAACAAAGCTACAGACCAGCAGAGAGCGAAAACAATTCTCCACTGACTGGGATGACCGTCATCTTCTTCGAATGTCACTCAGCAACCACAGGATGACATCAAGTTACCTACAAAAGAAAAGCCTTTCATCAATGAGAAGCAATGGAGAGCCAGGCTGCAGTTTGCCAATGACCATAAGCATTGGACCATAGAGGACTGGAGTAAGGTAATCTTCTCTGATGAGTAGTGTTGAGCATTCCGATACTGCAAATATCGGGTATCGGCCGATATTAGCTGTATCGGAATTCCGATTCCGAGTTCCGATATTTTCGTCTTATCGGATACCGGAATCGGGATTGTCACTGTCACTGTCAGTGTCCGTCGGTCGGGTCTGTCAGGAGTCAGCGGCACTTACCCGGCAGAAGATCTCCGGCGGTCACGTCCTGCACTGCTTCATGGCCGCAATCTTCTTTCCCCCGGCGGTCACATGCAGTTTCTCGCGATAACTGCAGTGACTGCTGGGTAATCCCGGCCGTAAAGCAGTCAGTCCGATGACGTCACCGCCGGGGAAGCAGGTAATCAGCTGTGCTGCGTCGCGATGACAGGCTCTGCCTGTCATTGCGATGTAGCAGAGCTGGATCGTCGTGGGACTATCGTTACTATGGACTGCGTCGGACAGGTGGTATACTGTTGGTTTGTTTTTTTTCTTTTTTTACAGGAGATCGATGGCGTCGCAGGAATGAGAGAGTAATAAAAAAAATGAAAACTGTGTTGTCTCTTTTATTTCATTAAAATACTTTTTTCTTGCTTGTTCTTTTTTTTATGCATTTAATAACTTTGGGATTAATAATGGATCGGTGTCTTATTGACGCCTCTCCATTATTAACCGGGCTTATTGTCACCGTGCAATCAACGGTGACAATAACCCCTTATTACCCCGCTTGCCACCGCTACAGGGCAAGTGGGAAGAGCCGGGTAAAGTGCCACAATTGGCACATCTTTTGATGCGCCAAATGTGGGGCTGCTGTAGCCTGGTATTATCAGGCTGTTGAGGGCCAAAATCCATGGGCCTTGACAGTCTTTTAATACCAGGCCGCAGCAGTCTGCATTTTACTTGGCTGGTTAACAAAAATAGGGGGGATCCCCACGCCGTTTTTTTTTTCGAGGGGATCCCCTATTTTTGTTAACCAGCCAAGCTAAGCAGACTGCTGTGGCCTGGTATTATCAGGCTTGCAAGGTCCATGGATATTGGATCCTTACCAGCCTGAAAAACCAGGCCTCAGCGGTCTGCTTCATCTGGCTGGTTAACAAAAATAAGGGGGACCCCACGCCAATTTTTTTCGAGGGGATCCCCTATTTTTGTTAATCAGCCAAGATATGCAGACTGCTGTGGCCTGGTATTATCAGGCTGGCAAGGTCCATGGATCTTGGCTCCTTAACAGCCTGAAAATCCAGGCCTCAGCGGTCTGCTTCATCTGGCTGGTTAACAAAAATAGGGGGGACCCCACGCCAATTTTTTTCGAGGGATCCCCTATTTTTGTTAATCAGCCAAGATATGCAGACTGCTGTGGCCTGGTATTATCAGGCTGGCAAGGTCCATGGATCTTGGCTCCTTAACAGCCTGAAAATCCAGGCCTCAGCGGTCTGCTTCATCTGGCTGGTTAACAAAAATAGGGGGGACCCCACGCCAATTTTTTTCGAGGGGATCCCCTATTTTTGTTAATCAGCCAAGATATGCAGACTGCTGTGGCCTGGTATTATCAGGCTGGCAAGGTCCATGGATCTTGGCTCCTTAACAGCCTGAAAATCCAGGCCTCAGCAGTCTGCTTCATCTGGCTGGTTAACAAAAATAGGGGGGACCCCACGCCATTTTTTTTTTGAAGGGAACCCCTATTTTTGTTAATCAGTTCCCTCTGACGTCACTGATTGTGTCCCTGGCTGACCTGAAGTGAAAGTGGAAAGCAATCAATTAAGCTTTCCACTTAAGGGCCCGTCTCACATAGCGATATCGCTACCGAGATCGCTGCTGAGTCACTAGTTTTGTGACGCAGCAGCGAGCTCACCAGCGATATCGCTGTGTGTGACATTCAGCGACGATCATCCCCCCTGCCGGGTATCGCTGATCGTCGCTGAAATGTCAGGACCTTTTTTTGATCGCTGGTTTCCCGCTGACAGGCACGCATCGCTGCGTGTGACAGGCGGGAGACCAGCGATCCGCTGGTAACCAAGGTACACAGCGGGTTTCCAGGCGCGGGGCTGTGCCTAGAAACCCGCTGTGTACCTTGGATACCAGCGCCCTGATGCAGGGAGCTGGTATCCAAGGTACACAGCGGGTTTCCAAGCGCTGCGCGGTGCCTGGAAACCCGCTGTGTACCTTGGTTACCAGCGGATCGCTGGTCTCCCGCCTGTCACACGCAGCGATGCGTGCCTGTCAGAGGGAAACCAGCGATCAAAAAAAGGTCCTGACATTTCTGCGACGATCAGCGATACCCGGCAGGGGGCTGATCGTCGCTGAATGTCACACACAGCGATATCGCTGGTGAGCTCGCTGCTGCGTCACAAAACTAGTGACTCAGCAGCGATCTCGGTAGCGATATCGCTATGTGAGACGGGCCCTTAAGCGATGTTACCCGCAGTGTCGCTGTCCCAGATCGCTGCCTGAGCTGCCTGTTTGGCAGCTCAGCAGCGATCATGTAGCGATACACCAGCGATCCTGACAAGTGCATATCGTTGTCGGGATCGCTGGTGTATCGTTATGTGACACCAGCCTTTACTCTCCTGTCAGGCAGGAGAGGAACTCATTCATTTGGGGTTTACTGTGAGGCTGCAGCATTAGCTGCGGTCCCTGCAGTAAACATTAACCCTTTCTGAAGGATTACACCGTGGGACCTGACTGTGCATGGGATAGGTAAGAATAATTTTGCTTTTTTATTTTATTTTTATTACAGGAAATGGTTTTTGCAGTAAAATAAAAGATGGTCAAAACATGTGTCTTTATTTCATTAAAATGATTTTTAATTAAAGTGTGTGTGTTTTATTTTTATTTCATGCATAGGATTAATAATTGATAGTTGTCTAATTGACAGCTCTCAATTATTAACCTGGCTTAAGGTCACCTTTCAATAGCAAGGTGGCTTTAACCCCTTATTAACCCATTCGCCACCGCTACAGGGCAATGGGAATAGACGGGCAAAGTGCCAGAAAGGGCGAATCTAATTATAGATTTGTCTTTCCTGGGGTGTCTGGGGGCAGATGTTAGTAGCCGGGGGGGGGCAAAAATAATGGTCCCTCTCTGGGCTATTATTATCTGCCCCCACTCACTGGCTTTGTCTGTCTGGTTGCGAAAATAGGGCGGGAGCCCACGCATTTTTTTTCAGCAATTTTACACCTCATATATATATATATACATGTCATTGAATTTGTGACACATATATATATATATATTTATATTTGTAGTTCATACACTTCTACATAGTATAATAGCCGCTAATTCAATTGCCGGCTTTTGTGAAAATGCAGAACCCGACATGAAATGACACTTGGTGTACATAGGGTTAACCATGTCTTTTCATGTCCTTTGATATCTAATTTGCACAAACAATTAAATCAGACTATGTGTGCAAAATTTCACACCTGTAGGGGTTAATTAAAGGTGTAAATTCGTAGCAAAAAAGTCCGTTTTTTTTACAACGAATTTACACCTTTAATTAACCCCTACAGGTGTGAAATTTTGCACACATAGTCTGATTTAATTGTTTGTGCAAATTAGATAGCAAAGGACATGAAAAGACATGGTTAACCCTATGTACACCAAGTGTCATTTCATGTCGGGTGACCCGACATGAAATGACACTTGGTGTACATAGGGTTAACCATGTCTTTTCATGTCCTTTGCTATCTAATTTGCACAAACAATTAAATCAGACTATGTGTGCAAAATTTCACACCTGTAGGGGTTAATTAAAGGTGTAAATTCGTAGCAAAAAAGTCCGTTTTTTTTACAACGAATTTACACCTTTAATTAACCCCTACAGGTGTGAAATTTTGCACACATAGTCTGATTTAATTGTTTGTGTAAATCAGATAGCAAACGACATGAAAAGACATGGTTAACCCTATGTACACCAAGTGTCATTTCATGTCGGGTGCTTCTGTCTTTTCACTGAAGCCGGCTTTACCCGGCAATTGAATCAAAGGATATTTTACTATGTAGAAGTGTATAAACTATACATATATGTATATATATATGTCACAATGACATGTATATATATATATATATGTATTCTATGTGTGTATATTTAGTGTTTACAAGGAAAGAATGGGTTTTTTTTAGTTGCGATATTTTGTTCCCATAGACTTACATGGGACTTCCGGTATCGGTATCGGGTATCGCCGATATTTTAGTGATATCGGCGATACCATTCCGATTCCGATACTTTAGGATATCGGAAAGTATCGCTCAACTCTAATAACCATACTAGTATGACAATTAATGAAATGTAAGATTTTAAACTCTTTTGTATCCGTGGAATTCTGAAAACTGTCAGTTTTAACTATGTATTGACAGGCTTTACATGTCCCACAACAAACAGAGCCCCACTTAGGGCCCTTAGAACCAAAAATGCATTGGGACACAGGGGGTACATAGTGGCTATGAACCAAAGTATCTTGTATCGTTTTACTGCGTTTAGCTACAATTAAAGGTTTTGACGGTAGAAGTTTAGACAAACTCGGGTCCTGCTTTAAAATGGGCCAAAATTTAGAAATGATACCAGTCATTTCATTCCACCTGGAATGATATTTAGTTATGAATCGTATTTGTCCATCAAATTCTTTTTTCTTATTTTTGGAAACTAATAGAGATGATCTATCTGTATCTCTAGCTCTATTGTAAGCTCTCTGAACAACACCCCTACTGTACCCTCTTCGCAAAAATCTATCCTTAAGATCATCAGCCTGTTGTTCGAAAATTTCCTCTTGGTTGTTATGGAAATTTAATTAGGATAAATTTATCCTTCAGTGTTTGCTGCTTCTGTTCCCAATTTTCTATTAAATGTCTTTTTGAGCGCTCAGAACGAAATGAAAACTGTCCACACGGAAATGTCAGTATAGCAGTTCGTCAAGACAACACATTTATTATTCATTCAAGGTTTTATACGTTTACAAAAAGGGGCTTGTTAGTCAATTAACATACAATTAAAAGCTGCTAGATTATTGGCTGTTCTAGTGTAAGTATGATAATTATGATAAAAGGGCTGAAGTTGCAGATTTATTGTTTACTGTTCTTTGCCCTAGCTTTCTTGCATGACTAGTAAAGAAAACAATAGATATCTATTAAGACTCTCTGTACTTGTTCCTTATGAAGGCCAGGGTCGTCTTTAACGACTGATTATAGCTGGCATCAGCTTTTTGCATAGATGTGTGAGCACAGGATTTTTAGCAAGTGAGATCTATCTAACTGTGAATGCATATATATGAATATACTTTGAATATATGGAATACATATATATTTCCATGACAGTCCCCCCTTAGATACCACTTGCCCTAAAACCTGCTCCTGTCCCAAAGCGCTGAAACTCTTTTGTGCTGCCGGCGGGTTGAGATATGCCTTGCGCATGCCTCCCCCACCGAATACAGACTTTTCGCAAATGGGCGGTCAGGAGGACTGTCCCTGTCGGGGGTTTATGTGTTTGCAATCATAGTCTCTTTATTTACCTGCATGTTCAGAAAAAACGTGTGTATTCTTCATCAGGTAGGTCATCTGTCTGGTCAGTCAGAGCATCCACGACATCCTTCATGGCTTAGGTGTCTCTCCTGGTACGGGAGCTTCCTTGCAATGCGATACGTGGATCCAAGCAGGCTTTCCCTCTAGTTACACAGAGGTTGGTGTCATCTGGGGCTCTTGGACAGGACCATCAAATCTGGCAGTGAAGAGAAAAACTCGAGAATGGACATTAGTTTTTGACAAATTCAATTACATAAGCAAACAAGGTATCATTTTGCATATTCTGCTGCTGAGGGAAAAATGCACTTAACTTGGGACTAGACCCAAACAAAATTTCGCATGGTGACAGCTTTTCTGGGTCTCTGGGAGTGTGCCTTACGCTAAACAGTGCAATTGGGAGTGTGTCTCATGCCATGGTTTGCGTGTCTCTTGGGCAATTTTCAGCATCCTATTCTTAAGTGTTCCGTTCAGTCTTTCTACCTTCCCGCTGCTCTGGGGGTGGTAAGGAGTGTGTAGGCCTAAATCTGACCCTACTGCTAACCAGATCTCTTGTGTCAGATTTGCTGTGAATGCGGGTCCCTGATCACTTTCTGTCATTTCTGGAACCCCGTATCTGCACACTATTTTCCGAAAGTAGCTGCTTTGCAGTAGTCTTTGCTGACTTGGAACGCTTCTGTCCATCTTGAAAATACTTCTTTGACCACAATGACGTATTTGAATCCTTCACTTGGCGATATCTGGATGTGGTCTATCTGGATCCTCTGAAGCTGGTAGAGTGGTCTTGCCAGATGAGGTGAGGGGGACTTTCTTCCACACGTCCAGGCTTGCATTTGCCGCAGGTCAGACAGCTGCTGGTGAATTTGGCTGTTAGGGTGGAGATCCCTGAAGCGAACCAGTAAGCACCAATCAGATCATTCATCTGTGTCTTTGATATGTGGGTGTGGGTCCATGTGCCCATTGGACCACCATAGGGTGCATACTTTGTGGTAGGCAGAGTTTGAAGTCCATTATTGATAGCCTTCCTTCTTCACGTGTTGCTTTTTTCGCATTCAGCTCTTCTTCTCCTTTTGGAGCTTGGTCTTGCAACTTCTTGAGCAGATCCCAGAACGTCTTTTTGTCAGGTTTCTTGTCTTCAGTCGTCATGTAATAGCCGTCCGGATCTACGACCTCTCCCATTTCTCCATGTTGTCTTCCTTTGGCCGCTTCTTTGTCTGCCATGTCCGCCATGTTATTGCCTCACGCCTATTCTGTTCTCAGTTTTCCATGCGCTTTTGATTTTTTCAAATTGCCACCATTTTGGAAGTTGGAGTACACCCAGCAGGTCCCTGAAGGCTCCATGATGCTTCACGGTTGTCCCGTTTGCTGTGATGAAGTCCCTTGTAGCCCAGATGGGTCCAAAGTCGTGTGCTATGCCATGCGAGTACCTGTAGTCGGTGTAGATTTTGCAGTCTTGCCTTCTGCCATCTGGCAGGCCTTCGTCAGCGCTATCAGTTCTGCTTCCTGGGCTGACAGGCTAGGTGACAGACTTCTGGACCACAGGATTTCTTGATTGCTGGTCACTGCACTTCCTGTGTGGAAACTTCTTCATCATCTGCAAATCTGGAGCCATCCAAGTAGAGGATAAATTCTGTAAATTTTGTTCTGAAAAGTCCATATTGTATCCCCCCTTGGGAATGGGAGTAGAGTGGCCGGGATGAGGACTGTAGGTCTGGAGACGGTGACATTATGAGACAAAGGCGATAGAGGCGCCACAAAGATGCCTGGCAGTGGGGAGATTATTGTTGGTTGAGCTTGATTGAGAATTGCCAAGATGTCGTGTGGAGTGAGAGTTTCCAGTGGCTGTCCAAGAGTGATGTCAGCAACCTTGTCCAGGAAGGTGTGTGCTGCAGATACTGCCATCAGGCAGGAGGGTGCTCCTCTTGCAACTGGATCCAAGCGGGCTGAGAGGCAGCCTAAAAGTCTCTGTTTTCCCCCGTGAATCCGTGCCAGGACTCCAGTAGCATGACCTTCTTTCTTCCATCAGGTAGACGGAAAGACTTCTCGTAGTCAGGTAGGCCTGGTATTGGCGCTGAGACTGTGAAGTTCTTCCAATCTCCTGAATGGGTTGAAGGCTGCGTCTGATAGAAGGAGCGGGGTTGCGTTGATGCAAGCGCACAGAGGCTGCATTAGGACTGAGGCATCAGGGATCCAGGTTCTGCAATACGACACTAGACCAGGGAAGGCCTGCAGCATTTTTGGAGTTGTTGGGGGAGCCATCTTCTCCACAGTGGTCTTCCAGTCTTTTGACATGTGTTTTGTCTGGTGGGCAATACAGTGTCCCAGGGATGTAACTTGCTTCTGACATCACTGGACTTTGTTCTTCCAGACCTTGCGTTGCTGTTCTTCCAGGTAGAGTAGGAGAGACAAGGAATGGACTGTGCAGGTATCGATGTCAACCACACAAAAGAGAAGGTCATCCACGTGTTGTAGAAGAGTGACTCTTGCATATTCTGCAATCCAGTTGACGAGGATGGAGGACATTGTCTTGGTGCAACTTGAAGGGCTTGTTCTGAGCACCTTGAGGCAACACTGTCCAAATGCACTGCACTGGTGCGTGAAGGCAGGCCTCCAGGTGGAGGGGAAACACTGAAGGAGGCACTGGCCAGGTTGATCACCGTGAATACCGTTGCGGTGACTGGGACTTTTGAGAGCAGAGTGTGACGGTTCAGCACTGTTGAGGTTTCAAATACCGTAGCCTCTTTCACGGCCTCCAGACCTTGCACCATTCTGAACTCAGTGGGGTTTACAGTCTTTTTCTTCACTGTGGAAAGCTGGGATTGATTCCGATGGGCGAGGCAGCCCAGTTTGGCCTTGTCCTTCACTATGCGGCAGGGGACTCCATCTCCCGGCACAGAGCTGGCGGGAAAACAAACCGACTACTAGGATCCACATCATGAGAGATGACGACCAGCTGGCTTTCTTGTTCTCCACCAAGGCAGTCACTGTGTTAGCACCTGCTCTGGTCACAGGGGGTCTTCTTGTTGGGACGTCTCCTTCACCAGCTGCTTTTTTTTCTCAGCACGGGCCATCAGTAGTTTCTTTTTCTCCAGCTCGGTCTCAGGTCAGTATTTGTGCACAAGTTTGAATAGCTGAGTGGCCTTTTGCCGGTCTAGGGCCTGGGTGAACTGGTTGATCGCAGGGGGCACCTCCTGGTGCTTGCAAAAGATGAACCTCTGGCGTTGGAGCCGGATGAGGTGTTGCCATTCCATGAAGCGAGTAGGGTCCTTCTTGAGTTGAATATCCTGGCCAATGTCAAAGTTCTCAGGCCGTCTTCTTAGGCGAGTTCACTTAGACCTTCAGTTGGTCAGAGACATCTTGACTCTGGGTGATGGAGTGGCTTTTCTGGTACTATGTCCAGCACCTCCTGTGATAGGTCTGCAGTGTGGTTGTTCCTGTTTCTTCTTGGGTCAGGTGTGAAGAAAGTGTCATGGTCCCATCCTCCTGGAACACTCTGGTCGCTTTCAGCTTCTGCAGTAAGTCCACTCCCAATAGGTTGAGGGTGCAGGTCTTTGACACAACAAACTGGGACATGATGGAGTGTTCTGGCTGAGTCCACACGCTCAGGGGCTTCATAATCTGGAAATGTCTGACTTGACCATCAATTCCATGCAGGACGCAGAAGATTCTGATAGATAGGTGAGGTTGCGGAGTTCCACAAGAAAAGATCTGACTACGCGATCCACTCTCAGGATATTGGTCCCACTGGTGGGGTTCCCTGTGGACTTGGTGTGCTCCTGTCCTATGGATGGGGTTCTTCACTGCTTTCTGTGTTTCTTCTTCTTCTGGGTGAAGTCGGTGTTGAACCGAACCACGTGCTGAAGGAACAAAGGCACCAATTCAGAGGAGGAAGGCAACTTAGGTAATGGCACAAGATGTATCATTTTGGAAAACCTATCACAAATCACCCAAATAACGGTCATTCTCTGAGAAACAGGGAGGTCGGAAATGAAATCCATAGAGATATGGGTCCATGGTCTCTTGGGCACAGGCAAT
>JARQOD010004232.1:0-56754 GCA_033576555.1 Oophaga sylvatica | reverse complement strand
TGCCCCAGTGGATCTGAATCACAGCGTCGGCCATCTTATTGCCGAACACCACAGGTGGCGTCATGAACTAATCCCCTATAAACTATTCCCTTTTACTTTTTCTTAACCTTTTTATTGGACGCCCTGGGCCACTAACCGAATCACTGCTGCCGTGACTTCCTCTTTAACAACTGCCCGGCCTGGTTCCGAGTGCCCCACGACTCTGGCGGGCGCTCCAATTTCTCCCCACAGCCCCACACACATCTTGATGTTCCTACACAGTCTCCCATCCAGTATGATGTCCACTCACAGCCCCACACAGTATGTTGTTCCCACACAGCCCCGTGCAGTATGATGTCTCCTCACAGTCCCCCATGCAGTATGATTTATACACTCAGCCTCCATTAAATATATCCCTTCACAGCCCCCATGAAATAGGATGTCTCATCAAAGTCCCCAATGCAGTATGATGTCTCCACACAGCCTCCCACCCAGTATGATGTCCCCTCACAGCCCCCCCACAGTATGTCGTTCCCACACAGCCCCCATGCAGTATGATGTCCCCTCACTGTCCCCATGCAGTATGATGTCCCCGCACAGCTTCCCAAGCAGTATCATGTCCCCACACAGCCCCCCATGCAGTATTCTGTCCCCACAGCCTCAATTCAGTTTGACATAGTTTCCCACATGACTGACAATTGAAAAAAAAATAAAACACAACTGTGATGAGCTGGCCACTTATTAAAGACTATTGGATGAATGAATGTAGAGTGCATTCCATGGCTCTAAGGGATGCAGACTTTTTCCAGCATGGAGCACTGGTTGCGTCGATATTGTTGTGTATTATTAGATATTTTCTTGCACAGTGAAAGTGCCTTAAGTTTGAGCACAGGTATAAGTTTATGTAGCCCATTTAGGAGGCCCTCTCTCTCTTTTTGCCTGAGAAGTGACTGACCAGGTCCTGATCAGATGCACTGGGACGTATGCCCATTCTCCCTTCCGCATGGCTTACCATGGAATGATATAAGACCCCTGTAAGTTGTTTTTCATCTTTCATCTTTCATCCTTTTTATTTCATAATTGCTTTGTACACATTGTAATTTGTCTCCTTTTATAACATCTTTTTGTACTTTTGTAAATACTGCCTATTCTTTTTGGAGTAAAATTGTAAAACTTTTCTAGCTTTGTTCTCCTTGCTCTAAACGTATCACTACGACCTCCGTGCTAAATTAAGCCAACACTACTGATTGGGGTTGGCTCCTGACCAATATTAATTAAAATCAGGAGCTGGTGGCAGCGAAGTGTGTTCTGGGCTTTTGGGGAGACTCTGGCAGTGACGGACGGGGTTTGATAAGTGTATATCCCGCCTGGGACGGGAATAGGTTATCGCCTTCACTGCAGAGTGCCTAATAGCAAGTAACATCCAGAACTGTCCATCTGGTGACTACTTATCCTAGGTGCAGTTCCCTGACTGTACTGAGGTTAAGGGGGGCGCCAGAGAGCTGCAAGTTCCGAACAGGAATTGGAAGGAGGAACAAACAAATAGATCCCCTCTGTAATTCGTCACATATTGGTGGCAGCAGCGGGATAATAAAATCCCCTGAAAAAGGAACTCGGGGCAAACAAACACCCCCAGTTCATGACAGCAGTATTGAGTAGAAGCACCCTTTTGAGCTATTACAGCCATGAGTCTTCTTGGGAATGATGCAACAAGTTTTTCACATCGGGATTTGGGGATCCTCTGCCATTCTTACTGGCAGATCCTTTCCAGTTCCGTCAGGTTGGATGGGGAACATTGATGGACAGCCTTTTTCAGGTCTTTCCAGAAATGCTCAATTGGGTTTAGGTCAGGGCTAGGGCTGAGCCAGTCAAGAATGGTCACAGAGTTGTTCTGAAGCCACTCCTTTGTTATTTTAGCTGTGTGCTTAAGGTCATTGTCTTGTTGGAAGGTGAACCTTCGGCCATGTCTGAGGTCCAGAGCACTTTGGAAGAGGTTTTCATCCAGGATCTCTCTGTACTTGGCCACATTCATGTTTCCTTCAATGGCAACCAGATGTCCTGTCCCTGCAGCTGAAAAACACCCCCATAGCATGATGCTGCCACCACCATGTTTCACTGTTGGGATTGTATTGGGCAGGTGATGAGCAGTGCCTGGTTTTCTCCACACATACCGCTTAAAATTATCACCAAAAAGTTCTGTCTTCGTCTCATCAGACCAGAGAATCTTATTTCTCATAGTCTGGGAGTCCTTCATGTGTTTTATAGCAAACTCTATGTGGTCTTTCATATGTTTGGCACTGAGGAGAGGCTTCCGTGGGGCCACTCTGCCATAAAGGCCCGAATGGTGGAGGGCTGCAGTGATAGTTGACTTTATGGAGCTTTCTCCCATCTCCCTACTGCATCTGTGGAGCTCAGCCACGGTGATCTTGGGGTTCTTCTTTACCTCTCTCACCAAGGCTCTTCTCTCACGGTTGCTCAGTATGGCTGGATGGCCAGGTCTAGGAAGACTTCTGGTGGTCCCAAACTTCTTCCATTTAAGGATTATGGAGGCCACTGTGCTCTTAGGAACCTTGAATACTGCAGAAATTCTTTTGTAACCTTGGCCAGATCTGTGCCTTGCCACAATTCTGTCTCTGAGCTCCTTGGCCAGTTCCTTTGACCTCATGATTCCCATGTGGTCTGACATGCACTGTGAGCTGTGAGGTCTTATATAGACAGGTGTGCGCCTTTACAAATCAAGTCCTATCAGTTTAATTAAACACAGCTGGACTCCAATGAAGTAGTATAACCATCTCAAGGAGGATCACAAGGAAATGGACAGCATGTGACTTAAATATGAGTGTCTGAGCAAAGGGTCTGAATACTTATGGCCATGTGATATTTCAGTTTTTCTTTTTTAACAAATTTTGATAAATTGCTACATTTCTTTTTTTTCAGTAAAGATGGGGAGCAGAGTGTACATTAATGAGAAAAAAATGAACTTTTTTTGAATTTACCAAATGGCTGCAATGAAACAAAGAGTGAAAAATGTAAAGGGGTCTGAATACTTTCCATGCCCACTGTATCTATACATAAGGCCAAACCCAAGAATAGTAACCAAGGAACTCTGTCATTCCATTGTTTTTCCAGCCACTAGTCCCATCGTGTAGATATGGACTGTAGACCCAATGGAGCCATCACCACAGGGGGTCTCACATGCAATACCAGGTGATGGACTTCTGGAATATTCCTCATTCTTTGAGCTAAAAGCAAATGTTTAATGGGGTAAGTGGGGGAAAGAAGCCACATATTTAGTCAGTTGTTGGAGTGCCGTTAAAGGGAGAGGATCTAGGATGAGGTCCTGGAGCACATGGATAGATGTATGGCCTGTGGAGTTTTGGAGATCGTTTGCCGGCTGTGCTGGATCCCCCTGCTACGGTTCAGGGATCTGTCGTCTGGGTTTCATGAACTTTCTTAAGGACTGTTGCTGCTGGATACATGGACGTCGGTTGTGTTATTTGTTGTTTAGAGGAGCCTGGACTGTGACTACAGACTATACTGGCTGGAGATACAAAATCTGTGGGCCAACCAAAACTTGGAGGCAGTGAGTATCGCCTAATACGGGGGCAGTGGGACTACCGACCTAGGGAAGAGATCTTGTGGACTGAGGACATTGTGTTTCGGCCATCTACCCATCGTTAACCTGCCTAAGTGATTATTATAACCCACAACTTCAAATCCTCACATCTAAAACTGTTCTGCCATTGCGCTACCCCAATCTGCGTAGTGTGCTGAGACACAGTGATCCCAATGTAGTGATGTAATAACACCTGCTGAGCCGATGGATTTCTGTTCCATTACTGTGATCTCCATTATCTGCATCTCGAGTAGAGTGGCCGCATGATGCAGAATGCAGCTGTTTCCAGCCCTTTGGGCATCCTGGTCTGCAGGTTGCACCAGAACAGCCAAAGGGACGCATGTTGCTCGCGGGCTGCAATTTATCCAGTATGATGCCCCTCAGAGCCCTCTATACACAGTATGATGGCCTCCACAGCCTTCTAAATACAGTATTATATTCCCCTCCATACCCCAATATACAACAGCTCCCTATATAAACATGAAGCCCCCACAGCTCACTATGTAAAATATAATGTCTCCAACAGCATTCTATATACATGCTGCCCCATGGCCTCCTATACAGTATGATGCATCTCATACTGTATACAGGGAGCTGTGGGATATTATATAGGAGCAGTGGGGCCATCATATAACATATAGGGAGCTGTGTGGACCATAAAACTGTATATAAATGACTGTAGGGGACATCATGTTACACATAGGGAGCTGTGGGGGCCATTATACCATAACATATATATGGAATTGTGTGGGGATCATATTATATACAGGGAGCTGCTGGGGCCATCATAATATATATAGGGAATTGTGAGGGACATTATACTGTGTCTAAGGGGCTGTGGGGCCATCATACTGAACATAGGGAGCTGTGTAGGCATCATACTGTATGTAAGTGACTGTAGGGGACATCGTGTTGCACATAGGTAGCTGTGGGGGCCATTATACCATACCATATATAAGGAGCTGTGTGGGCATCATATTATATACAGGGATAATAATTATAATTTTATTTCTATAGCGCCAACATATTCAGCAGCACTCTACATTATAGAGGGGATCTGCGAGGACCATCATACTGTACGTAGGGTACTGTGGGAGACATAATGCTGTGATTAGGGGGATGTGGGGAATATTATACTGTATATAAGGAGCTTTGTGGGCATAATAATATAAATAGAGAGCTATGGGGCCATCATACTATATATAGGGAATTGTGAGGGACATTATGCTGTGTCTAAGGGTCTGTGGGGCCATCATACTGGACATAGGGAGCTGTGGGGATATCATACTGTAAATAGGGAGCTGTGAGGACATTATACTGTATAAAGGTCACTGTGGGGACATAATGCTTTGTATATGAAGCTGTGGGGACATCATACTGTAATTAGGGAGCTGTGAAGACATCATACTGTATACAGGGAGCTGTGTAGACATCATAGTGTATATATAGGTAGCTGTGGGGACATCATACTGTTTCCTGGACCAGGCCGGCGGAGAGCAGAAGAAACCAGCTACCGGCCTGCACATCAGAGGACTCAGGTGTGAGACGCTCCATCAGGAGTCACAGAAATGTGGTTCCTAATCACCCCGGGTCTGCAGAGACCCAAAGAAGCCGCAAGACTTCCAACATGAAGGAGAAGCCTGCATGTGTGCAGATAGCGGTCCTTCCGGAAGAAAGCTGAGTGCTCATGGAGGTGAGGCTGACCTCACTGAGGAAGGTTGGGGGCTGCAGAGACCCTGGGAGTCTGTGTCCACCTATGCCTCCCGGGTCATGAGCCACCTCCGTGAGTATGAAGATGTGAGTAAGACCCTGAGCAGGCTCGGGAGGAGCTGCGCTGCACAAGTGCCAAAGCTGCAGGTGCCTCCAAACCAAGGAAGACCCAACCCCAGGTGGAGGTAAGGAGACTGAAACATGAACTTAATGAACTTGAAGTGAGGAAAGCTTTCATTAGAGAGAAGAGTGGTTCCTATCTTCAAAAAAGGGAAGAAGGTGGACCCAGAGAACTATAGGCCGGTGAGTCTGACTTCTATACCAGGAAAGATCTTTGAACAAATTATTAAACAACATGTACGTAAGTACCTGGATAAGAATGAAGTGAACAGTCAACATGGGTTTGTAACTAATAAGTCATGTCAGACTACCTTAATTTCCTTCTATGACAGAATCACTGACTGGGTGGATCAGGGAAATGCTGTAGATATAGTATATCTTGACTTCAGCAAAGCATTTGACAAAGTATCTCACACAATCCTTATTGAATAAATGACTAAATATGGAATGGACAAGGCAACTGTTAGGTGGATTCATACTGGCTTAGTGATTGGTCCCAAAGAGTCGTCATAAATGGCTGCACATCCATTTGGAAGAATGTCTCAAGTGGGGTATCGCAGGGCTCTGTCCTGGGCCCTGTATTGTTCGAAATCTTTATCAATGATTTAGATGAAGGATTTGAGGGTAAGCTGATTAAATTTGCTGATGACACAAAGCTAGGAGGGCTAGCTAATACTGAGAAGAGAGAGAGAGGATTCAAAAAGATATAAATAAACTGGAGCAGTGGTCAGCAACTAACAGAATGGTTTTTAACAGGGAAAAATTCAAAGTACTACATCTGGGCAATAAAAATGAAAAAAGCATATACAGAATGGGAGGAATAGGGCTAAGCAACAGCAAGTGTGAAAAAGACTTGGGTATGCTAATAGATCACAGACTGAACATGAGTCAACAGTGTGATGCAGCAGCAAAAAAGGCAAATGCAATTCTAGGATGTATTAACAGAAGCATACAGTCTAGATCACGTGAGGTCATTATTGCCCTCTACTCCTCTTTGGTCAGACCTCATCTGGAATACTGTGTCCAGTTTTGGGCACCACATTTTAAAAAAGACATCAACAAACTGGAGCAAGTTCAGAGAAGAGCCACCAGAATGGTGACCGGTCTGCAAACCATGTCCTATGAGGAACGGTTGCAGGATTTGGGAATGTTTAGCTTGCAAAAACGAAGACTGAGAGGAGACTTAATAGCTGTCTACAAATATCTCAAGGGCTGTCACATTGTAGAAGGATCATCTTTATTCTCATTTGCACAAGGAAAGACTAGAAGCAATGGGATGAAACTGAATGGGAGGAAACACAGATTAGATATTAGAAAAAACTTTTTGACAGTTAGGGTGATCAGTGAGTGGAACAGGCTGCCACGAGAGGTGGTGAGTTCTCCTTCAATAGAAGTCTTCAGAGGCTGGACATACATCTGTCTGGGATGATTTAGTGAATCCTGCTTTGAGCAGGGGGTTGGACCAGATGGCCCTGGAGGTCCCTTCCAACTCTACCATTCTATGATTCTATGATTCCTTCAAGAAAAAACTACTGAATGAGGACAGATATAGAGAAATGGCTGATAACAGAGAGCAAAGACAGATGGGGCTGCAGCCTGAGAGCCAGGTGGATGATGATGATGATGAGGAGGATGATTACCAGCAAAAATCCCTACCTGGCGGCCTGCAAAGTCACCAGCAGGCCACGTGCAGCGTGCTCGCTGCAGGACAGGCGACATTGGCATTTGGGCTCAGTGTTGCTGGCTCTGGGGAGGACAGTGACAACAGCGGCCAGGGAGGGGCACTAATGGCAGAGATTAAGCTCTTGGAGTCCCCAGTGTGCCTTCAGAATTTCCATCTTGGTGATGATTACCAGAGGAGGCACCTGGGGGCCGGAAGAAAAAGGCAAAGACCACCAAGCCAAAGCAGCAGGAAGCGGTAAGCTACGTGTATGCCCCTGTTGTGAATGTGTTGGAGACGACTTCAGAGATGAGGCTCCCTCCGGTGGTTGCTGAGGGTATTGAACCAATTGAGGAATGGGTGTCAGGTGGGGCTGACTGGCCTGATATAAGTGAGCTGAACTCCCATGATCCTCGCCGGTAATCAATTGTTGCTTCCAGGTCTTTGTTGGAATTTCAGCTTGCTTTCCTGCTATCATTCAGATAAGTGATTTCTGTTTTTTTTTTCTGTGGTTGAATTTTCCTTACTTTTTTCAGTCTTGCCTTGGACTTCAGCTGGGACCCCTTTGGGGGCTTGCGCTGCCCCCTGTTCTCATTTTGTATTTGCACTTGTTCTCTGTTCCTGTGATATTTTTTACTGCTGGGTAGCTGTGTGTCACATCAGAGATCTGATATAGGTGGTCGAGATCGTGTGGTCTCAGGTTTTTTGTAATCAGAAGTGCTGGTATTTTTGTTAGGGTTTTTCTGGGTTGCAGACAGAATTTCTCTCCTGTACTTTGCTTTCTAGACAGATTTGGGCCCGAACATTTGCTAATTCTATTTTCTGTCTGTGTTCGTGTTTTCCTCTTGTCTAACCGCCATTACATGTTTGGGGGCTTCCTATTTCTTTGGGGTCTCTACTCCGGGGCAGTTAGCTTTCCTCTTTCTATCTTCAGGTGTAGCTAACTCTCCGGCTGTGCCGAGGCATCTAGGATCACCGTAGGTACACTCCACGGCTATTTATAGTTGTGCGGTTAGTTTAGGGATCTGCAACCCATTAGGTCCCAGCCTCTCTGGTGTCTTGCTGCTTTGGCGGGTTTTTTTTGCTCTTGTTCTCCTCAGCTACCAAAAGATAACATGCCCCCCTCCCTGTAGCCAATGATTCGGCTGCAGGGTCAGCTCATTGTATAAGCCCCGTTGCCCAGCCCTGCCCGGGTTCTGTTGTGGATACGGTACAAAGGTGCGGTGAGATTACAGAGCACGGTAGTGAGGTGCAGAGCTCCATCTCTGCTTGTAGTAGCAGGGACGTAGCATGAGATGCATCAGCCGAGAGGCTGGACAGTGAGGGCGACTCATCGGCGGGTGAACGGTCAGGCCATGATACTGTGGCGTGCTCCTCAGTGGGAAGGGGGAGCGGCCCAGTGTCCTGGGCAGCCCCAGCAGCCTCCCTACCCCTGAATGCTGCTGCCCCTGATCACTTAGTTAAGAAGCGGCAGTGGGAGGGGGTTGCCGGGGCTGTGAGTCCTGGTCCTCCCAAAGTCCTATTCTGTGTTGGCGCTGTTGGTCAACGGGATAATGATATAAAGGATCAGTGACGGCTCAAAGCAGCAAAAGATCAGCGGCGTCTGGTGTCAACTGCAAAACTGCGGAAATTACAACTGATGATCGGGAGGGCACAAGTAAGACCAGGGGTGAAGTTACCTCCAGCTCTGTGGAGGAGACTGAGCCCCATGTGCCTGATGATGCAGAGGTCAAAACGTCACCCACTGTTCTCACTGGCCCAGCAGGAGTGAATGTGGTGGGGGTATGAATGAAGGAAATTCTTTCTCTAGTGATGTGGTTGCTGGCTTGGTGAAGGGTGAGGGGTTTATGGAGGTGGGTAATAGTAATACTGTTGGTGTTGATGTGGTCACTGGTGCGGTTGCCCACCCTGGTGGTGGCAGCACCCATCAGTAGTTATGCCGCTGTCACCTCCAGGGGAATTAGGGTGTCCTCCTTGTCTCCGGGCTCTGGGGATGGCATGTTGCAGGGCATCTCCTAGAGGCTCTAACGAAGGGGGAGAGATCACTAATGGTAGAGGGTCAAGAGGTTGATCTATCCTTCTGGATAGAGAGGCATGACTTTGGGGCCTTCCGAGAGCAAAAAGGGGAGGATGAAGTGTGGTCACTCCCAACAGCCGGGCCAGGTAGTGTGCGTAGGAATGTGGTCCATCTTTGGTGGAGGGGCAATGATGCATGTCCTCCAAAGTCTAAGGTTGTGGAGCTCCTGCTGAAGATGGGCTTCAAGGCTATTGACATCTACACCTTGATACATCGCTTTTCCACACCTGAGTTTGTTGTCAGCTTTGTTCGGCCAAAGCGGCTTGAGCTCTTCTGGTCGAATTATGAGTTGTCAAAAAATGAGCCCGACTAGCGAGACTTTGCCATTCAGGCTGTGCCTCGCCAAAACCAAGTCAAGAAAGTGACCGTGATAACTTGTAACGAGTCTCTTTCTTGTTATGACATTATGATGTGGCTTGGCTTGGCCGATATGGAGAGTTGATGGAGATGCCAAAGACGAGTTTGGTATCTGGTCAGGGGCCTGGATGTTTATGGTAAAACTTAAGCGTTCAGGTGGTGCTGTTGCCCACAAACCAACATCTGCCTTCCTGGGTAGGGATCGTATCCTGGTCTTCTACCAAGTGCAACCGAAGCTGTGTCATAGGTGCGGAAACCCCAAACACTTTAGTGTAAACTGCACTGTGCAGAAATGTGCATTGTGTGGGGATGTCGGCCATCTTGCCGCATCTTTTGTGGAAATTAGCTGCCACCTGTGGGGTGAGTTAGGTCACCCATTCAGCCATTGTCCTCGCTCCTTCGCTAATGCAGTTGTGACCTCGGTGGGAGAAAGCTGTGAGGCTAATTCTGCTGGGGAAGGGACTAGCCGAGGTGAGCGAGCTGAGGTGCCAAGGAAGAAAAGCAATAAAAAGACGCCTGCCCAGCTGAGGCATCTAGACAAGCGCAGTCAGGAGAGGGAGCTGTGCGAGCCCCGGGGTACTGGGGCAGCCCCTGTCCTGGACGCCAGTCTTGCTGCTAAGGCCCCAAGGGATGATAAGCTGGATTAGGAGGTCAGGAGGATCCACAAGGAGGAAAGCGCCACTGCCTTCGAATCCTCCCATTATGAAAGTATGGATGAGGATAATAGGCAGTGGCTAGAGTACAAGCGTGAGCTCCGCACCAAAAAGAAGAGAAATAAGTGAGATCAAACATCTTCTCCTGCTCTGACCAAGGTACCTAAGGAAGGAAAAACTGACTCCCCTTTGGTTGGTCTTTCTAACCAGTTCCAAGCCCTTGAGAACATCTCTTCCTCTGAGGAGGAAGCTGAGGGTGAGGTTCAGGCTTCGGTAGGTCTTACAGGGGGTGCCGAGTCTTCTTCTTCTGGGAGTGTAAGGTCCTTGGAGTGAGGGACTGGCCCAGAGTCCAGAGATGAGGACGATAAAAAGAAAAAACACGTGGGAATGGACACCTCTGTGTCATTAAAAATGGGGATGGATTCCTCCTCCGAGGCAAAGGATAAAGGGAGTGTGAAGAAGAAAGCCATTTAACACAATCACCAATGATGGCGGTACCCACATCGTTGACGCTGGCGTCCATTAATGTTACCAGCATAAAGTCAAATACAGCTAGATTTGCCGCCTTTACTTTTCTCAGCTGGGTTGAAGCTGACATTTTCTTTTTGCAAGAGACCAGGCTGCCAAACATGGCCGATGTGTTCAAACCTAAGAGGGTGTGGAGACTCAGGCCCTCCAATTGGTATTTTGCGACCGAGCCGTATAGAATGCCAACAGGTTATTGTGTTAGAAATGGGGAGGTGCCTGATCTTAGATGTCCTCATGAAGGGACAAGAGCTCTGGCTCATTAACATCTATGGTCCCCAATCTAAGTGGGACCGGAAATGTCTCTTTATGAGGATCAAGCCCTACCTTATTACAAGTCGGCAGGTTGTCTTTGGAGGGGACTTCAATACTGTCTCGAGGCCCGAGATAGAGGAGGTTCCAGAAACAAGCTGACTTATGATAGCTTCGCCCTTAATAGTATAGCTAGTAAGGCTCGTCTGGTGGATGTCCACATTCGGCACACCTCAGGCCACCAGGGGTTCACCTATCATAGAGGTAACTGTATTTCCAGAATTGATAGGTTTCATTTAAAAGAGGGAGCTGTCTCTTCAGCAGTGTCTGTTGTTGAGGTGGAGTTCTCCGACCACTGTTTAATTTTGTTTTCTCTGAAGGTTACAGAGACCCTCCGGATGTAAAGAGGCTTTTGGAGGCTCAATTCGTCTCTCTTGGAAGAAGCGGCAATAAGACAGTCCTTTGAGGATTTTCTTCAGAGCCAGGTACCCTTACTGGATCTTTGTAATAGAAAGTCAGAGTGATAGATGTTCAAGAAAAGAGTGGTGAGATTTTTCCCCCAGCTCTCGAGCCTCAGGAGTCTGAGCAGGTACCGCCTGTAACAGGGTCTGAGGAGGAAACTCAAGCATCTTGTCTCAACTGCAGGTAGCCGCGAAGAGATCTCCAAAGTGAAATATTTGCTTATGAGGTGTCGGTACGATAGACACGCATCTTTGGTTTTTGAGAGGGATTACGGGAAGTACCGCTCGCCCGACCCTTACAGAAACTGCAAGATGAGGACACTTTGGTTCCCCTCTTGACTGAGGTATTCAATGAGTGTCTTTCCTCGGGCGCTCTGTCAAAGTCTGCCCTGATCATCTTGTCAAAGGGTAAGGACCCAACTTGCATTGAGAATTGGAGTCTCATAGTGCTTCTCAATGCAGACAGGAAGGTTCTGGCAAAGGTGCTGTTTAATTGGTTGGTGAAATTTGCACCCCGACTCCTTTCGGATGCCCATCATTGCTGTGTTCCAGGCCGCAGCACATTTAGTGCTGTGCTCTGTGTTCGAGAGGCAGTGGAGCAGGGTAGGGCTGGTCACTGGAAGGGGTACATGCTGTCACTGGACCAGGCAAAAGCGTTTGATCGGGTAAATCACGAGTACCTCTGGTCTGTCCTTCTGAGATATGGCCTGCTGGGGGAATTTGTTGATTGGCTTAAGACCTTGTACGGTGGGGCAGAGAGTTTCCCGCTTGTGAACGGTTGGATTGGCTGCTCTTTTGAGGTTGGATCTGGTGTTCGCCAGGGTTGTCTGAGGGTGGTGGCGTATGCCGATGATGTAACTGTTTTTGTTTCCTCGCACGAGGAGGCAGGGTGGCTGATGTCAGAGGCATCCAGGTCCAAGATCAACCGGGATAAGTGTGAGAGTCTCTGGCTGGGAGAAGGAGATCCTAGTTTTGATCTCCCTTACACTCCTCCAGGACCCAAAGCCTCTGCACAATTCTTTGGCATAGAATTTGGCCAGGGGGATTACCCCAAACAAAGTTGGGACAGCAGGCTAGAGATTGAACCTATGGAAGAGTTGGTCTTTGACCCTAAGGGAAAGTGTAAACCTGATCAAAACTTACCTGCTCCTTTACTGATTTATCTAGGCAGTGTGTGCATCTTGGCTAAGCCTCTCTGGACTTGGGTCTTCAGTTTGTTCTTCCAACTGTTATGGGGAATAGACTGAACCTGGTCAAGAGGGAGGTTACTTACCGTACGAGGAGACTAGGAGGGTTGGGTATGGTCAACCCTGTGGTATTCCTTGTGGACCCTCCATTAAGATCAATATTGCAAACCTCTGGAAAGAGATGGCTCCTCCGTGGGTATTCTCCTGTAGGGGATGGTTTCGGCCCTTCTTCCAGGAATGGGAGACAGGAGGGCAAGTGAAGGATCTTTGCACACCGCATGGACATCTTCCATCTTACGCTACCTTGGTTCTGAAGGTAATTCGCCGGTGGTGTCTGTGAATGTGGAAGATCAGGACTCTACCAAGAAAACTGCATGACAATAGGGTTCTATTGACCTATTTCCAGAGGCCTCTGGCGCTCAGGGACTGCCCAAGTCGGGATCTTGGGGAGGGTCTGCATCTTTTGTAATTCTATCAGGATCTCCTCAATGTTTTGGGACTTGGCTTGCAACTGCTTCCATGGGAAACTGTGTGAGGGAAAACCTGAAGTGTAGGAGCTTTGAGGACAGGAATTGTCCTCTGGACTATTGTGGTACCGTGCTGGAAAGCATGCGCCACTTGCTGCTTCGTTGTCCCTTCAATACAGAGGTGTACAACAGGGTGGGCACCTCCATTGGCTGGTCTCGGCTGGCCGGTCTCTCCTATGCGGAATGGGCCTATGGAGCATTCGGAGACCTTGGTGGTCGGGACCGCTGCACCTTATTTCTAGTTAGCGCGGTGGTTAGGTATCACACGTGGAACGCACGGTGCTTAGTCTCGACGCAAAGGAAAATCCTCCCAGTGGACGATGTGTTTAGGACCATACTCGGTGACCTGGTGAAGGTGCGCTCTCTGGAGTATGAGATACTGGGCACACGTAGGGCCGCTCTCCTCTGGAGGGGCTTTTCTTTTAGTGTGCCCTAGTCTGGTCATCTTCTTTCCTGGTGGTGGGCTGCTGCTGACACTGTAGATTTTTGTTTTGTTTGATTATACAGTGATGTAGGGCTGCAGGCGCCGAACCAGGTCTTTGTGATTTGTGTTTATTTTGTTTATTGCAGTGTTTTTCTGTATATATTGTATATATATAGATGTGGGTGTAGGTGTTAGGTTGGGTGGTGGGAAAAGGGGGGAGGTGGGTTTATCTTGTGGGACTATGGGACACCAGAGTGTTTGGGGGAAAACTGGCACTGCCTGATCTGGCCTGTGGACGTTGGACATGGACTGAGGCATGAGATGCAGGACCAGCTCTCAGGTCAGTGCGGGGGTTGGGAATGGTGGGCTTGAGTGTGGGATGTTTAGTTTAGTCTTGTATATATTTGTATAGTTTGTGGTTATTTTATATATTAAAAAAATGTCTATGTATATATTTATGTCGGCTTTTATTTATTTTATTGTTTGTTATTATTTTATTTGGTGACCGGACCAGAAGGTGAAAGTTATTAGTTATTATTCTGTATATATAATATGTGTGTGAGGAGAGAATGAGTGGCTGGACCAGTGTTCAGTATACGGATTATATTCTGACTGATATTTTTGTTTTGTTTCTGTTATCATTATTTTTGTTTTTTATTTTTATAATAAAAGATCTACAGGATGTAACTCAGGATCAGTAATGTAATGTATGTACACAGTGACTGCACCAGCAGAATAGTGAGTGCAGCTCTGGAGTATAATACAGGATGTAACTCAGGATCAGTAATGTAATGTATGTACACAGTGACTGCACCAGCAGAATAGTGAGTGCAGCTCTGGAGTATAATACAGGATGTAACTCAGGATCAGTAATGTATTTGTACACAGTGACTGCACCAGCAGAATATGAGTGCAGCTCTGGAGTATAATACAGGATGTAACTCAGGATCAGTAATGTAATGTATGTACACAGTGACTGCACCAGCAGAATAGTGAGTGCAGCTCTGGAGTATAATACAGGATGTAACTCAGGATCAGTAAGTGTATGTACACAGTGACTGCACCAGCAGAATAGTGAGTGCAGCTCTGGAGTATAATACAGGATGTAACTCAGGATCAGTAATGTAATGTATGTACACAGTGACTGCACCAGCAGAATAAATGAGTGCAGCTCTGGAGTATAATACAGGATGTAACTCAGGATCAGTAATGTAATGTATGTACACAGTGACTGCACCAGCAGAATAGTGAGTGCAGCTCTGGAGGTATAATACAGGATGTAACTCAGGATCAGTAATGTAATGTATGTACACAGTGACTGCACCAGCAGAATAGTGAGTGCAGCTCTGGAGTATAATACAGGATGTAACTCAGGATCAGTAATGTAATGTATGTACACAGTGACTGCACCAGCAGAATAGTGAGTGCAGCTCTGGAGTATAATACAGGATGTAACTCAGGATCAGTAATGTAATGTATGTACACAGTGACTGCACCAGCAGAATAGTGAGTGCAGCTCTGGAGTATAATACAGGATGTAACTCAGGATCAGTAATATCCGAAGAGTCAGCCTGATATACAGAGTACGTCATATGTAAGTATACACAGGAGCCCACAAATAGTGCTGGAAAGGATTAACTCGATATATTTCCATTGCACACAGAATTGTGCGCTGGGTAATAATACTCAGGACATAGAGTAGTCACAGTGACTGCACAGCAGAAATGGTGCAGTGGTATAACATGTACTCAGGACAGAATGTAAGTTGTACCAGTGACGCACCACAGATATGAGGATCGGTATATACAGAGTAACCAGACAGTAATTAATTAGTACATGCTGCACACAGAATGGTGCACTCTGGGTAAACAGTACCAGTCTATTATGTGTAAATGACGCACCACAGATAGGGTGGCTTGGTATAACAGAGTAACCGGTCGTAGTATGTTGTCACATGACGCCACAAAAGGATGAGCTTGGTATAATACGGAGTAAGATCATAAGTATTTGTACACAGGTGCACCAAATATGAGGCTCTGGATAACGTGTATCAGGATCAGAGTAATTTGTCACGACCACACGATGTGAGGCAGCTTGGTATATAGGAGTACGGATCGTATGAAGTAGTAGTGACTGCACAGCAAATGTGAGGCTCGTAATACAGGATGTAACTAGATCAATTTTTTAACGACTCAGCAATATGAGTGGCTCTGGTTAAGGATTATCGATTAATAATGTTTAACATGCTGCACGCAAAGGAGTGCTCTGGTATAATGGTAACTAGATCATATATGTTAAGGCTGCCACAGAATGAGGCAGCTTGTATACAGGATGTACGACAGTAGATGTATGTCAATGACTGCACAATGGTGCGCCTGAGTAAATCAGGATGTACTCGATATAGTATGATTACACATACTGCCCAAATAGAGTGAGCTTGGTTAATCAGGAGTACTGACTATGTAATTTGCACTGACGCACAGCGATAGGAGTGCAGCCTGGTAAACTGTAAGGATCATAAGATTAGTACACATGACGCACCCATATATCAGCTTGGTAAACGATGTAACTCGGACGAGATGTATACCATGCTGCACCAGAATAGGCACTGTTATACAGTGTAATCAGTCTAATGTATGTTGAACATGACTGCACAGAAAAGAGGCGCCGGTTAACAGGTGTAACTCGAATAATGTATGTACACAGGACTCACCAGAAATAGGATGCAGCCTGATATAACAGATAACTCAGGACAGTATGTAAGTACAGTGACTGCACGGATTGAGGCAGCTCTGGAAACAGGTGTACGATCAGTAATGAATGATTACACAGTGACTGACCAAAAGATAGCTGGATAATAAGTTATCGACAATGATTATGTCATGCGACAGAATAGATGCACTCGGATAACGTGTAACATCAGTATGGACTGACACAGATGGATGCAGTCTGATATATCACTGGAGTAATACAGGATGACTCGAATGTATTAGTATGTACACAGTGATCAGCACAGAATAGTGAGTGCAGTCTGGAGTATAATACAGGATGTAAACTCAGGATCAGTAATGTAATGTATGTACACAGTGACTGCACCACAGAATAGTGAGTGCAGCTCTGGAGTTAATACAGGATGTAACTCAGATGATCAGAATGTAATACGGTATGACCAGTGCTGACATCAAATAGTGAAGTCAGCTCGGTATAATCAGGATGTAACTCAGGCAGTAATGTAATGTATGTAACAGTGACTGCACCATAAATAGGAGTGCACTCTGGCGTATAATAAGTGTAACCAGATGAATGAATGATGACACAGTGACTGCACCAGAGAATAGGAGTGCAGCTCTGGGTATAATACAGGATGTAACTCAGGATCAGTAATGTAATGTTGTCACAGTGACTGCACCAGAGAATAGTGATGCAGCTGGAGTATAATACAGGATGTAACTCAGATCAGAATGTAATGATGTACACGTGACTGACCAGCAGAATAGTGATGCATGGTATAATACAGATGTAACTCAGACAGTAATAATGTAGTCACGTGACTGCACCAGAGAATAGGATGCAGTTGGAGTATAACAGGATGAACTCAGGACAGAATATGATGTCACAGTGACTGCATCAACAGAATAGTGAGGCAGTCTGGAGTATATACAGGATGTAACAGATCAGTAATGTAAGTTGTATACACAGGACTGCTACCGACAGAAAGATGCAGCTCGGAGTTAATAAGATGTAATCAGGATCAGTAATGTATTAACAGTGACTGACCAGCAATATGATGCAGCTCTGGATAATACAGGAGAATAGGATGCTAAGTAATGTATATACAGTGACTGCACCAGCAGAATGTGATGCAGCTCGGATAAACAGAATGTAACTCAGGGTCAGTAATAGTAATGATGTAACAGTGACTGCACAGCAGAAAGTGAGTGAGCCTGGTTAAATACAGGATGTAACTCAGGATCAAGTAATGTATGTAACAGTGACTGCACAGCAGAATAGTGAGTGCAGCTCTGAGTATAATACAGGATGTAACTCAGGATCAGTAATTAAGTATGTAACAGTGACTGCACCAGCAGAATAGTGAGTGCAGCTCTGGAGTATAATACAGGATGTAATCGATCAGTAAGTAATGTATGTACACAGTGACTGCACCAGCAGAATAGTGAGTGCAGCTCTGGGTATAATCAGGATGTAACTCAGGATCAGTAATGTAATGATGTACACAGTGATGCACCAGCAGAATAAGGATGCAGCTCTGGTATAATACAGGAGTAACTAGGATCAGTAATGTAAGTATGTACACAGTGACTGCACCAGCAGAATAGTGAGTGCAGCTCTGGGTATAATCAGGATGTAACTCAGGATCAGTAATGTAATGTATGTACACAGTGACTGCACCAGCAGAATAGTGAGTGCAGCTCTGGAGTATAATACAGGATGTAACTCAGGATCAGTATGTATGTACACAGTGACTGCACCAGCAGAATAGTGAGTGCAGCTCTGGAGTATAATACAGGATGTAACTCAGGATCAGTAATGTAATGTATGTACACAGTGACTGCACCAGCAGAATAGTGAGTGCAGCTCTGGAGTATAATACAGGATGTAACTCAGGATCAGTAATGTAATGTATGTACACAGTGACTGCACCAGCAGAATAGTGAGTGCAGCTCTGGAAGTATAATACAGGAGTAACTCAGGATCAGTAATGTAATGTATGTACACAGTGACTGCACCAGCAGAATAGTGAGTGCAGCTCTGGAGTATAATACAGGATGTAACTCAGGATCAGTAATGTAATGTATGTACACAGTGACTGCACCAGCAGAATAGTGAGTGCAGCTCTGGAGTATAATACAGGATGTAACTCAGGATCAGTAATGTAATGTATGTACACAGTGACTGCACCAGCAGAATAGTGAGTGCAGCTCTGGGTATAATACAGGATGTAACTCAGGATCAGTAATGTAATATTTTACACGTAGACTGCAACCAGCAGAATAGTGAGTGCAGCTCTGGTAAAATGACACAGGCGCACGATATGTCGCTCTGATAATACGAGACCGTCATAATGAATTATAAGACTGCCACAGAAGGGTGCAGCCGGTATACAGATTACAGTCTAATGTATGACCATGACGCACAAGAGGAGTCGCCGTTCTGTTTGTGCCACATTAGTATTTGTAGTGTTTTCCATGCGTTTTTTTGGTGTTTACAGTAGGCGCAGTAAGGATTTTGTAATCTCAACACATTTTGCTTTTATTTCTGGATATTTTTTCACAGTTGTTTTTTCATTCTGCAGTGTGAATTTTTAAGACATTTTGCTGTTTTGTAAATTATTTCCAGAGACGAAGTAAAAATTTCCGCTGCAAAACAAACATGTGCGTTCCCCTGATGCACCTTCCCTATGTACTATCTGTGCCGGAGAATATCCATCCTCGGTTGTGCATCCAGTACTCTATATATTCTCTGAGGTGGTGATGTCAGCGGTCGTAGAGCGGGCGCGGTCCCTGTTATCAATTTGAGGATGAAGCAGGAGAGGTAATGTACCGAGCTGCAGGCAGAATCCAAATGAGCCGGAGAATGGGTGACCTTCTCGGGTAAGACCCTTCTCAAGGCCTGTGACTCAGTGCGCGGCCCATACCGCGCTCCGTGCCTCTTAAGTCGGATTTAGTCGGAGAAAGAAATTTGTACACGGAGCCACGACCTCCAGTGATCCTCTGTAGGGGGCGCTGTGTGTAGAATGGGCAATAACATTTCCAAAATGTTCATGAACTGCTGCTCCTCAGCCGGATTTATGGTTGTTTACTGTCCCACAGCCACTAAGGAGACTCAAGGTCTCAAATTCAATATAAACAGCACAAAAAGGCAACGTTTCAACTGCCAGAACTCAGAACATAATGCACTACGGTGCAGCCAGCCCATAAAGCAAGATGTTCAGCACAGTGCAAAATACCAGATTAATACGCACTCTCCACTACCCATTCAAGGAGGAGGTGAATGCTCAGTATACAATTGCACAATAGAGGCCCATAGGGTGTGTCACAGAGATACTATGTTATGATTGGATATGAGGAGTGCAGTAAAAAGGCAAAACCAGAGCAGTTGGAATCTATAGATTGGCAGTACCGACTAACCACCAATAGAGGCAGCGTGGAGCGTCCTAGATTGGTCCTAGCTCGTCACAGCCTGAGAAACTAACTATACCTAAAGATAGAAGAGGAAAGCATCTGCCCCGGAGCAGATCCCCAAAGAACATAGAAAGCCCCCAAACATGAATGGGGTTTAGACAAGAAGAAATACTGACACAGACAGAAAACGTATGAGCAAACGTTGGGGCCCAAACTAACTAAATAGAAAAGGACAGGAAGGGCACTTACTGCAATCCCAAAAAACCCTGAAAAGCACCAACACTACTAATTTCAAAAACACCTGAGATCACACGACCTCTACCACCTAAATTATGTTCTCTGGTGTAACAAAATCAAAACAGCAGCCACTGAAAAACGAAAAAGCAAATGTACAAAACATCAGTGGCTGAACAAAAACTGAGAGGGCAAAAGCCCCCACAGGGGACCTGAAGGCCCCCACAGAAGTGCAGGACAAAATGAAAAAAATAAAGCACAAAAACAAAAAGAAGAAAATGTCTTATCTGTTAGCAGGAGATGCAGACACGACACAGCAGGCAAACAAAGGAAACAGGAATCAAGGATTGAGACCAGAACAATTGATCACCGGCAACCCTGAGGGGAAAAGGCACCCCTTAAATAAGACCAGTCAGTAACACCTGATTCCCAATCCTCACAATCTTCACTGGACAGTCCAGTACCGCTTGTAACCACCAGAGGGAGCCTCTGCTCAGAACTCATTTCAAGCCCCATTCACCAACAGTACCCCCCCCTTGAGGAGGGGTCACCGAACCCTCACTTGAGCAACCAGGTCGGTCAGGATGAGTTCTATGATACGCACGGATGAGTCTCCTAGCATGGATGTCCGAAGCAAACACCCAAGAATTGTCTTCCTGACCATAACCTCTCCACTTAAACCAAATACTGGAGTTTCCGTCTAAAAACGAGAATTCAATATTTTCTCAACCACAAACTCCATATTGCCCTCAACCAGAACAGGTCAGGAGGCAAAGCAGTAGAACCACTGCTCAACAAACCTCTTCAACAAGGACTTGTGGAACACGTTATGGATCTTAAATGTCCCTGGAAGAAGCAAACGAAAAGAAACAGGATTAAGAAATCTCCATGATCTTATAAGGTCCAATGAACCTAGGCTTAAATTTAGGAGATGCCACTCTCATAGGAATATTTTTTGAGGACAACCAGACCAAGTCCCCCACTTTAAACCGAGGACCATCAGTCCTATGCCGGTTAGCAAACCGCTGGGCCCTCTCCTGAGAGAGGGACAACCTCTCCACTACCTGGTCCCAAATCTGTTGCATACGCTCCACAACAGAGTCAACACCTGTGACAGGCAGAAGCCTCCGTCTGTCCTGAAGAAAATCGAGGGTGAAACCCAGAATTACAGAAAAATGGAGACATCAAAGTGGCAGAGCTAGCCCTATTATAAGAGCAAACTCAGCCAAAGGCAAAAAAGAGACCGAGTCTTCCTGATCAGCAGAACACAAAGCATCTTAGATAAGTCTCCAATGTCTGGTTTGTTCTCTCAGTTTGACCATTGGTCTGAGGATGAAACGCCGAGGAGAAGACAACTGAACACCAAGCTTAGAACAAAAGGTCCTCCAAAATCTGGAAACAAACTGGACTCCTCTGTCAGACACAATGTTTCTCAGGAATGCCGTGTAAACGAACCACGTGCTGAAGGAACAAAGGCACCAATTCGGAGGAGGAAGGCAATTTAGGTAATGGCACAAGATGATCATCTTGGAAAACCTATCACAAATCACCCAGATGACGGTGTCATGGGTGTATCGCCACGAGGATCGTCGCGTATTACACACTCTGACTTCTCACAGCTGAGTTGCTGTTTCTTTGTGTTTGGAATTGAGGGAGTTAATTTTACCTAGCTCTTTGCTAAGACTAGGTCCAGCCTCGCCCGCTGCTTTTGATTATGTTCTAATTAGCTTCCTTTATATACCTGCCAGTCTGGGTTTTAGATGCCGGTGAAAGCATTTCATGTAGTTTGCAGACTGGATCGGTTTCTGAGAAACTAAGCTAAGGCTCCTTAGTTGTTTTAACTCTTACAGCTTATAGTTTATTTTCTGAGACCTTAGGTGTTCCTACTGTGTGTGAGTGTTTATGTAAGACTTTATTTACTTTATTTCTTGTCTTTCTTGTATGTCTTTCTGTTCATTAACCGTTACCTGTTCATTCCCTTTGGTGGTAATCATGGTCCTTCTTAGGACTAGATTACAGTTGGCAGGGATTGATAGGAGACAGGGTTTACGCTGGTGGCCTGGACCTCTGTACCTTTAACAGTACCTCCAGGTAAGGGATTAGTTAGGACCCCCAGTTTAAGGTCAGCATAGACCCCGGTCACCCTCTAGCCGGATACAGCGTATAACGGATTTCCGTATTGACCCACTGGACATTTGTCAGGTAATTCTATGTTATCATATATCTATGCGCATGTTATATAGTATGTTTGCCCTTTTGATATAGATTACTGTCATCACATATATATAATATATCTGCTATAAAAGCGTGACATTTTCAACCGGCCCATACTAAAGATTCTCCCCAGCTGTCATGGATCCAGTAGCCCAGCTGGCCCGCAGTTGCAGGGGTTGTCCAGGAGTTTGCGACATTAAGTCCAAGTTTTGTCCCCCCCGGAGAAACCAGATCTGAACCTAAGGTTGCCTCTCCCGGACAGGTTCACTGGTGGGCGGGACAAATTTTTTACTTTCCGGGAGGCATGTAAATTGTAACTTTCGGCTGCGGCCTCGGTCATCTGGGAGTGAAGAGCAAGGGTGGGAATTGTTATCTCGCTCTTACAAGGGACCCTCAATCTTGGGCGTTCTCTATTCCCCAGGCTCCCCAGATCTCCAGTCAGTGGATCGATTTTTTTACTGCCCTGGGTCTGGTATAATGATCCGGATCGTGTTTCCCTTGCTGAAACAAAGTTACGTAAAATACGCAAGGAAATCGTCCAGCGAGGAATATTCTTCTGAGTTCCGTAGATGGGCAACAATACTCATGAATGACCCACTCTTAGGAGCCAGTTTGTCAAGGGTTGTCTGACAAATTAAGGATGTGTTGGCTCAGTATATTCTCCTCCATCACTGGAGCTGCTATGGCCCTCGCTATTTTCGCATTGATAGACAATTCGGGGAAACGCGAGGTAACTCCGCCTCCCGTGATGACTCCAACCTACAACAAAAAGTCCCTTATACTGAGGTTCCCCTGGTCTGTTCTGAGGAAACCCATGCAGTTGGGAGGGACATCTTTTTGTAGGAGGGAATGGCGGTGCACCGCAAGACTAGAAGGTGTTTCTTTTGCGGGAGAGAGGGACATTTTGTTGGGGGGTGTCCATCCCGGGCCTCTTTGAGCAAAGGAAGTTAACCTGGGAGTGTGTATTTCGTCCCCAAATCCCTCTCAGTTTCTCGTGCCTGCGGAGGTGGTGATTGGTACTAGAACTGAGAGGATTTCTGTTTTTCTTGATAGTGGGTCCGGGGCTAATCTGGTGGACGCTCGGTTTGCCCAGGTGCATGGTATGCAACTGAGTGTATTGGCCAAACCGGTCCCTATAGTCTCTATTGATTCTAGACCTCTCGGTCAAGGTAGCTTGGTACAAGCTGTTCATAACATAGATCTTCGAGTAGGGCAATACATAAAGAGCAATTGTCTTGTTATGTGTTGGAGGGTCTACCTACTCCTATTGTGTTGGGACTTTCCTTGGTTGGCTAAACATAACCCATGATTGATTGGCAATCCGGAAAGATTAGCCAGTGGGGTGAATTTTGCAGGAATAACTGCATGAGCACGGTCATACGTGCGTTGTGCCTAGGACTTTGTCTCCTTTTCTGGAGGACTTTGGGGAGTTTCTCAAGGGAGGGGTGTAAAGAGTTACCTCCTCATCGCGCATATGACTGCCAATAAAGTTGCTTCCTGATGCCTTATCTCGTACTTTCCCAGGGGCCGGGAAGACGGATGATCCGTTCCTATTCCTCAGGAGGGAGTTGTAGTGTCAGCTGTATGCTCTGAGCTTGAGGGGGAGGTATTGGGGCTCAGGGGACGCCCCTGTGGGACTTCCAGGGAGACTGATAGTTCCAGATCGGTTAAGACTGAAGGTTACGGGGAACCGTTACAAACGGATGGCTGATAGGGGGAGAGTTTTCTGGTCTAGATCTGAAGGTGAACGATCTAGTTTGGTTGTCTACCAGGAATATAAAACTTAAAGTTTCCTCCTGGAGGTTGGGTCCCAGATTCATTGGGCCGTACAGGATCAGTTCCATAATTAATCCTGTGGCATTTCGTCTGGACCTCCCTCCTACGTTTAAAATTCATAATGTGTTTCACAAGTCATTACTTAAAAAGTATGTGGCACCAGTCATACCGTCACCTCTACCTCCTCCTTCAGTGGTGGTCAATGATAACGTGGAATTTCAGGGTCGAAAATCATTGACTCACGTCTCAGTCGCCGATCGCTTCAGTACTTGGTTCATTGGAAGGGGTATGGTCCTGAGGAGAGGACGTGGGTCCCTGCGTCTGATGTTAACGCAGATTCGATTGGTTCGGACCTTTCACACAACTCACCCGGGCAGACCTGGCCCTGAGGGTCCGGAGTCCCCTCGTAGAGGGGGGTACTGTCATGGGTGTATCGCCACGAGGATCGTCGCGATTACACACTCTGACTTCTCACAGCTGAGTTGCTGTTTCTTTGTGTTTGGTAATGAGGGAGTTAATTTTACCTAGCTCTTTGCTAAGACTAGGTCCAGCCTCGCCGGCTGCTTTTGATTATGTTCTAATTAGCTTCCTTTATATACCTGCCAGTCTGGGTGTTAGATGCCGGTGAAAGCATTCATGTAGTCTAGCAGACTGGATCGGTTCTGAGAATACTTAAGCTAAGAGCTCCTTAGTTGTTTTAAACTCTTACAGCTTATAGTTTATCTCTGAGACCTTAGGTGTTCCTACTGTGTGTGAGTGTTGTATGTAAGACTTTATTTACTTTATTTCTTGTCTTTCTTGTATGTCTTTCTGTTCATTAACCGTTACCTGTTCATTCCCTTTGGTGGTAATCAGGGTCCTTCTTAGGACTAGATTACAGTTGGCAGGGATTGATAGGAGACAGGGTTTACGCTGGTGGCCTGGACCTCTGTACCTTTAACAGTACCTCCAGGTAGAGAGGGATTAGTTAGGACCCCAGTTTAGGGTCAGCATAGACCCCGGTCACCCTCTAGCCGGAGACAGCGTTATAACGGATTCCGTATTGACCAACTGACTTTCTGTCAGGTAATTCTATGTTATCATATATCTATGCGCATGTTATATAGTATGTTGCCCTTTTGATATAGATTACTGTCATCACATATATATATATCTGCTATACAGCGTGACAGACGGTCATTTCTCTGAGAAACAGGGAGGTCGGAAATGAAATCCATAGAGATATGGGTCCATGGTCTCTTGGGCACAGGCAATGGCATCAACAAACCACTAGAGCGAGAGCAAGGCTTGGAGCGAGAGCAAGTCCCGCAGGACTGCACAAATTCCCTGACATCACGAGACAAGGTAGCCACCAAAAGGACCGACTAACCAAGTCTCTGGTACCAAAAATTCCGGGATGACCGGCCAACGCGGAACAATGAATCTCAGACATCACACTCTTTTTCCACTGGTCCGGGACAAACAATTTCCCAACAGGGCAGCGCTCGGGCCTATCCTCCTGACACCCCTCCAGAGCCAGTCTCAAATTGGGCGAGATGGCGGAAAGAACTACACCTTCTTTCAAAATAACAGAAGGATCAGATACCTCAGGAGAGTCCGCAAGGAAACTCCTCGAGAGGGCATCCCCTTAACATTCTTAGTGCCAGGAAGAAAGGAAACCACAAAATTTAAAACGTGTGAAAAACAAGGCCCACCTGGCCTGTCTAGGATTAAGTCGCTTGGCAGATTCCAGATAAACCAGATTCTTATGGTCCGTAAGGACCACCACCTGATGTTTGGCTCCCTCCAGCCAATGTCTCCACTCTTCAAAAGCCCACTTCATGGCCAATAACTCCCGATTACCCACGTCATAATTCCGTTCAGTAGGAGAAAATTTTCGAGAGAAAAAGGCACAAGGGTTACTTTTAGAGGTCTCTGGATCTCTTTGGGACAAAACGGCACCTGCCCCAATTTCAGAGGCATCAACCTCCACCTGAAATGGCAGAGAAACATCAGGCTGCCGTAGAACAGGAGCAGAAGTGAATCTCTGCTTAAGTTCCTGAAATGCAGAAACTGCCTCATGAGGCCAATTCACCACATCAGAACCCTTTTTGGTCAAATCAGTTAATGGTTTAACAATAACCGAGAAATTACCAATAAATTTACGATAAAAATTGGCAAAACCCAAAAATCTTTGAAGAGCCTTTAATGAAGTAGGTTGGACCCAATCACAGATGGCCTGAACCTTGACCGGGTCCATTTCAATAACAGATGGGGACAAAATGAACCCCAAAAATGAGATCCTCTGTACGCCAAAAAGACACTTTGATCCCTTCACATACAGAGCATTCTCTCTCAAAATCTGGAATACAGTTTGAACATGTTTCACATGAGAGTCCCAGTCATTAGAAAAAATCAAGATATCATCCAAATAAACAATCAGAAATTTATCCACAAAATCCCTGAAAATATCATTCATGAAGGATTGGAAGACGGAAGGAGCATTAGTGAGCCCAAAGGGCATCACTAGGTACTCAAAATGCCCCTCAGGGGTGTTAAATGCCGTCTTCCATTCATCCCCGTGCTTAATGCGAATAAGGTTATATGCCCCCCTGAGGTCAAGCTTGGTAAACCAAGTAGCGTCTTTCACCCTGGAAAACAGGTCAGAAATCAAGGGTAACGGATATTGATATTTCACAGTAATATTGTTCAAAAGACGATAATCAATACACGGCCAGACAACTGTGCAAACTCCATTGAGAGAAAAAATCCTCCCCAGCACCCAGAGATACAGAGGGAAAAAAAAAAAAATGCAACAAACAGAAAAATATCTCTGACAACTCTGACAACCTTTTTTTTTCTTTCACAATATTTTTCCCTTCTGTGAGTACCATATAATTTTCAGTTTTGGGCCGGTGATACTGTTATGATTTGGTAGCTGAGGAGTGCAGGTAAAAAAGGCAATACACCAGAGCAGTTGGAATCTATGAGATTGCAGTACCCTGACTAACCACCACAACTAGAGGCAGCCGTGGAGCGTACCTACGTTGGTCCTAGACGCCTCGTCACAGCCTGAGAAACTAACTATACCTAAAGATAGAAAGAGGAAAGCTATCTGCCCCGGAGCAGATCCCCAAAGAACATAGAAAGCTGTTGTGAATGGGTTTGAGATGAGTTCTGAGCAGAGGCTCCCTCTGGTGGTTACAAGCGGTGCTAGTGAAGATTGTGAGGACTGGGAATCAGGTGTTACTGACTGGTCTTATATAAGGGAGTCATTTTCCCATCAGGGTTGCCGGTGATCAATTGTTCTGGTTTGAATCCTTCATTCCAGTTTCCCTTCTAGCCTGCTTTGTCGTGTCTGCTTCTCCATGCTATCAGATAAGTCTTTTTCTGCTTTTGTGTTTGTGCTATATTTTTGCATTTTGTCCTGCACTTCTTTGGGGGCCTTCAGGGTCCCTCCGGGGGCTTCTGCCCTCTCAGTTTAGTTCAGCCACTGATGTTTGTACTTTTGCTTTTTCCAGTTTTTTCAGTGGCTGCTGTTTTGATTTTGTTACACCAGAGAACTAATTTAGGTGGTAGAGGTCGTGTGATCTCAGGTGATTTTGAAATTAGTAGAGTTGGTGTTTTCAGGGTTTTCTGGGATTGCAGTAAGTGTCCTTCCTATCCTTTTCTATTTAGATAGTTTGGGCCCCAGCGTTTGCTCATACTATTTTCTTTCTGTGTCAGTATTTCCTCTTGTCTAACCGCCATTACATGTTTGGGGGCTTTCTATTATCTTTGGGGTTCTGCTCCGGGGCAGATAGCTTTCCTATTTCTATCTTTAGGTGTAGTTAGTTTCTCAGGCTGTGACGAGGCGTCTAGGACCAACGTAGGAACGCTCCACGGCTGCCTCTAGTTGTGGTGGTTAGTCAGGGTACTGCAATCTCATAGATTCCAACTGCTCTGGTGTATTGCCTTTTTTACCTGCACTCCTCAGCTACCGAAACATAACAGTATCACCGGCCTAAAAATTGAAAATTGTATGGTACTCACAGAAGGGAAAAAATATTGTGAAAGAAAAAGGTTGTCAGAGTTGTCAGAGATATTTTTCTGTTTGTTGCATTTTTTTTTTTTTTCCCTCTGTATCTCTGGGTGCTGGGGAGGAGTTTTCTCCCAATGGAGTTTGCACAGTTGTCTGGCCGTGTGGATCAGCTTGCCACTGAGGTTCAGAGTATTGCTGCATATCTTGCTAGGTTGCCTGTTGTGGAACCTAGGATTCCCATGCCAGATTTGTTTTTAGGGGATCGAGCTAAGTTTCAGAATTTCAAAAATAATTGTAAATTGTTTTTTGCCTTAAAATCTAAGTCCTCAGGAAACGCAGCGCAGCAGGTTCAAATTATCATCTCTCTCCTGCGCGGCGATCCTCAGGATTGGGCTTTTTCCCTGACACCTGGGGATCCTGTTTTGAGTGATGTTGATGCATTTTTTCAGGCTTTGGGGTTATTGTACGATGAGCCTAATGTCACTGATCAAGCTGAAAAAGCCTTGTTGGCATTAAATCAGGGGCTTGATGACGCTGAGTTATACTGTCAGAGATTCCGTAGGTGGGCAGTCCTGACCAAATGGAATGACGACGCTTTGGCGGCCCTTTTCCGGAAGGGTCTGTCGATAATGTAAAGGATGTTATGGTGGGATTCCTGTCCCCTCTGGTCTCAATGATTCTATGTCATTAGCGATTCAAATTGACAGACGTTTGCGTTAGCGGAGAAGTATGCGTGGAGTGGTGTTGCCTTGTGAGCCAGCTGCTGAATCCATGCAGTGTGATAGAGTGGTGTCTGGGGCACAGCGTCATGAGTTTCGAAAGCGCAATGGGTTATGTTTCTACTGTGGTGATGCCTCTCATGCTATTTCAGTCTGCCCTAAGCGGGGAAGACGTTTTGCACGCTCAGTTGTCTTGGGTAGTGTTCAGACTAAGTTTTTATTAACTGTCACTCTGATATGCTCTCTGTCCTCATTTTCTGCTCAGGCTTTCGTTGATTCTGGAGCAGCTATTAACCTGATGGATTATGATTTTGCTAAACGTTGTGGGTTTCCTTGATACCCCTACAGAAGTCTATTCCCCTACTGGGGATCGATTCTACCCCTTTGGCTGAGAATAAAACCCCAGTTTTCTACTCAGGTGATAATGAGGGTTGAACCTGATCACCAGGAGTGCTGCAAATTTTTGGTTCTATATAATCTGCATGACATTATCGTGCTGGGTTTCCCTTGGTTACAGTCTCATAATCCTGTTTTGGATTGGAAATCTGTGTCTGTAACCAGTTGGGGCTGCCAATGTGTTAATACCAACACTCCTGTTTTTTCTGCCTCCCCCCAGGCTCAGGATGTTCCTGACTTTTTGTTTGATTTTTCTGATGTGTTTAGCGAAAGTAAATCTGCATCCTTACCTCCCCATAGGAGCTATGACTGCGCTATTGAATTAGTGCCAGGTAGTAAATTCCCTAAAGGTCGCCTTTTTAACTTATCTGTACCTGAACATGACGCTATGCGGTCTTATATCAAGGAATCATTGGAGAAGGGTCATATCAGACCATCCTCTTCACCCTTAGGTGCCGGTTTTTTCTTTGTGGCCAAAAAAGATGGTTCATTAAGGCCGTGTATTGATTATCGTCTCTTGAACAATATTACTGTGAAATATCAATATCCGTTACCCTTGATTTCTGACCTGTTTTCCAGGGTGAAAGACGCTACTTGGTTTACCAAGCTTGACCTCAGGGGGGCATATAACCTTATTCGCATTAAGCACGGGGATGAATGGAAGAGGCATTTAACACCCCTGAGGGGCATTTTGAGTACCTAGTGATGCCCTTTGGGCTCACTAATGCTCCTTCCGTCTTCCAATCCTTCATGAATGATATTTTCAGGGATTTTGTGGATAAATTTCTGATTGTTTATTTGGATGATATCTTGATTTTTTCTAATGACTGGGACTCTCATGTGAAACATGTTCGAACTGTATTCCAGATTTTGAGAGAGAATGCTCTGTATGTGATGGGATCAAAGTGTCTTTTTGGCGTACAGAGGATCTCATTTCTGGGATTCATTTTGTCCCCATCTGTTATTGAAATGGACCCGGTCAAGGTTCAGGCCATCTGTGATTGGGTCCAACCTACTTCATTAAAGGCTCTTCAGAGATTTTTGGGTTTTGCCAATTTTTATCGTAAATTTATTGGTAATTTCTCGGTTATTGTTAAACCATTAACTGATTTGACCAGAAAGGGTTCTCATGTGGTGAATTGGCCTCCTGAGGCAGTCTCTGCATTTCAGGAACTTAAGCAGAGATTCACTTCTGCTCCTGTTCTACGGCAGCCTGATGTTTCTCTGCCATTTCAGGTGGAGGTTGATGCCTCTGAAATTGGGGCAGGTGCCGTTTTGTCCCAAAAAGATCCAGAGACCTCTAAAAATAACCCTTGTGCCTTTTTCTCTCGAAAATTTTCTCTACTGAACGTAATTATGACGTGGGTAATCGGGAGTTATTGGCCATGAAGTGGGCTTTTGAAGAGTGGAGACATTGGCTGGAGGGAGCCAAACATCAGGTGGTGGTCCTTACGGACCATAAGAATCTGGTCTATCTGGAGTCTGCCAAGCGACTCAATCCTAGACAGGCCAGGTGGGCCTTGTTTTTCACACGTTTTAATTTTGTGGTTTCCTTTCTTCCTGGCACTAAGAATGTTAAGGCGGATGCCCTCTCGAGGAGTTTCCTTGCGGACTCTCCTGAGTTATCTGATCCTTCTGTTATTTTGAAAGAGGGTGTAGTTCTTTCCGCCATCTCGCCCAATTTGAGACTTGCTCTGGAGGGGTGTCAGGAGGATAGGCCCGAGCGCTGCCCTGTTGGAAAATTGTTTGTCCCGGACCAATGGAAAAAGAGTGTGATGTCTGAGATTCATTGTTCCGCATTGGCTGGGCATCCCGGAATTTTTGGTACCAGAGACTTGGTTAGTCGGTCCTTTTGGTGGCCTACCTTGTCTCGTGATGTCAGGGAATTTGTGCAGTCCTGCGGGACTTGCTCTCGCTCCAAGCCTTGCTCTCGCTCTAGTGGTTTGTTGATGCCATTGCCTGTGCCCAAGAGACCATGGACCCATATCTCTATGGATTTCATTTCCGATCTTCCTGTTTCTCAGAGAATGACCACCATCTGGGTAATTTGTGATAGGTTTTCCAAAATGATACATCTTGTGCCATTACCTAAGTTGCCTTCCTCCTCTGAATTGGTGCCGTTGTTCCTTCAGCACGTGGTTCGTTTACACGGCATTCCCGAGAAATTGTGTCTGACAGAGGAGTCCAGTTTGTTTCCAGATTTTGGAGGACTTTTTGTTCTAAACTGGGTGTTCAATTGTCTTTTTCCTCGGCATTTCATCCTCAGACCAATGGTCAAACTGAGAGAACAAACCAGACATTGGAGACTTATCTAAGATGCTTTGTGTCTGCTGATCAGGATGACTGGGTCTCTTTTTTGCCTTTGGCTGAGTTTGCTCTTAATAATAGGGCTAGCTCTGCCACTTTGATGTCTCCGTTTTTCTGTAATTCTGGGTTTCACCCTCGATTTTCTTCAGGACAGCGGAGGCTTCTGTCTGTCCAGGTGTTGACTCTGTTGTGGAGCGTATGCAACAGATTTGGGACCAGGTAGTGGAGAGGTTGTCCCTCTCTCAGGAGAAGGCCCAGCGGTTTGCTAACCGGCATAGGACTGATGGTCCTCGGTTTGAGGTGGGGGACTTGATCTGGTTGTCCTCAAAGAATATTCCTATGAGAGTAGCATCTCCTAAATTTAAGCCTAGGTTCATTGGACCTTATAAGATCATGGAGATTATTAATCCTGTTTCTTTTCGTTTGCTTCTTCCAGGGACATTTAAGATCCATAACGTGTTCCACAAGTCCTTGTTGAAGAGGTTTGTTGAGCCAGTGGTTCCTGCTGCTGTGCCTCCTGACCCTGTTTTGGTTGAGGGCAATCTGGAGTATGTGGTTGAGAAAATATTGGATTCTCGTTTTTCTAGACGGAAACTCCAGTATTTGGTTAAATGGAGAGGTTATGGTCAGGAAGACAATTCTTGGGTGTTTGCTTCGGACATCCATGCTAGGAGACTTATCCGTGCGTATCATAGAACTCATCCTGACCGACCTGGTTGCTCAAATGAGGGTTCGGTGACCCCCTCAAGGGGGGGGTACTGTTGTGAATGGGTTTGAGATGAGTTCTGAGCAGAGGCTCCCTCTGGTGGTTACAAGCGGTGCTAGTGAAGATTGTGAGGACTGGGAATCAGGTGTTACTGACTGGTCTTATATAAGGGAGTCATTTTCCCATCAGGGTTGCCGGTGATCAATTGTTCTGGTCTGAATCCTTCATTCCAGTTTCCCTTGTAGCCTGCTTTGTCGTGTCTGCTTCTCCTGCTATCAGATAAGTCTTTTTCTGCTTTTGTGTTTGTGCTATATTTTTGCATTTTGTCCTGCACTTCTTTGGGGGCCTTCAGGGTCCCTCCGGGGGCTTCTGCCCTCTCAGTTTAGTTCAGCCACTGATGTTTGTACTTTTGCTTTTTCCAGTTTTTTCAGTGGCTGCTGTTTTGATTTTGTTACACCAGAGAACTAATTTAGGTGGTAGAGGTCGTGTGATCTCAGGTGATTTTGAAATTAGAAGAGTTGGTGCTTTTCAGGGTTTTCTGGGATTGCAGTAAGTACCCTTCCTATCCTTTTCTATTTAGATAGTTTGGGCCCCAGCGTTTGCTCATACTATTTTCTTTCTGTGTCAGTATTTCCACTTGTCTAACCGCCATTACATGTTTGGGGGCTTTCTATTATCTTTGGGGTTCTGCTCCGGGGCAGATAGCTTTCCTATTTCTATCTTTAGGTGTAGTTAGTTTCTCAGGCTGTGACGAGGCGTCTAGGACCAACGTAGGAACGCTCCACGGCTGCCTCTAGTTGTGGTGGTTAGTCAGGGTACTGCAATCTCATAGATTCAACTGCTCTGGTGTATTGCCTTTTTTACCTGCACTCCTCAGCTACCGAAACATAACAGAAAGCCCCCAAACATGTAATGGCGGTTAGACAAGAAGAAATACTGACACAGACAGAAAACAGTATGAGCAAACATTGGGGCCCAAACTATCTAAATAGAAAAGGATAGGAAGGGCACTTACTGCAATCCCAAAAAACCCTGAAAAGCACCAACACTACTAATTTCAAAAACACCTGAGATCACACGACCTCTACCAACTAAATTAGTTCTCTGGTGTAACAAAATCAAAACAGCAGCCACTGAAAAAACTGGAAAAAGCAAATGTACAAAACATCAGTGGCTGAACTAAACTGAGAGGGCAAAAGCCCCCAGAGGGGACCCTGAAGGCCCCACAGAAGTGCAGGACAAAATGCAAAAATCAAGCACAAAAACAAAAAGAAGAAAATGTCTTATCTGTTAGCAGGAGATGCAGACACGACACAGCAGGCTACAAAGGAAACAGGAATCAAGGATTGAGACCAGAACAATTGATCACCGGCAACCCTGATGGGAAGGCGACTCCCTTAAATAAGACCAGTCAGTAACACCTGATTCCTAATCCTCACAATCTTCACTGGACAGTCCAGTACCGCTTGTAACCACCAGAGGGAGCCTCTGCTCAGAACTCATTTCAAGTCCATTCACAACAGATACTGCACAGTGTCCGGTTCACAGCCTGTGGAGAGTGGCTGTTTAATCTGGTATTTTGCACCTGTGCTGCTAACATCTTGCTTTATGGGCTGGCTGCATCCTGTAGTGCATTTGTTCTGAGATCTGGGCAGGTAAGTGTTGCTGCCTTTTTGTGCTGTTTATATTGAATTTTTGGAGACCTTGAGTCTCCTTAGTGGCTAGTGTATTGTAGTGTAGGTACTTGTAAGCATGGGGACCTTCGGCGCAGGTTACAAGCTTACGCATTTTGGCCAAAATATTAACTAATACCCCACTATTTTAGAATTTTTTGCACTTTATTTTTCGGGGTGCAGCCAAGCCCAGGCACATTTGATCTCACATAAGGGGTGTTCACACTGGTGCGCATTGAGAGTGTACTGGCCAGCCCGCCTAGTCGAATAGTAGGGGCGTAATTAATAGACTGTGAACCGGACACTATGCAGTATCCTTGTGTGAACGGCACCCTATGCGGGCCTCTATTGTGCAATTGTATACTGAGCAGTCACCCCCTCTCTGAATGGGTATGTGGAGAGTGGCTGTTCAATCTGGTATTTTGCACCTGTGCTCCTAACATCTCGCTTTATGGGCTGGCTGCACCCTGTAGTGCATTTGTTCTGAGATCTGGGTAGGCGTTGCTGCCTTTTTGTGCGGTTTAGGTTGTTTACTGGTAGACTGGTCTGCGCTGGGCTGGATGACATCTGTAAAGTGTAACCGGTCCAATCACTTAACCATTCTGGGAATTCACAAATCATTTTTTTGCCAAATGCAGGAAAGAAGTTTTAATACATCAAATCTGATTACTGAAAATTGGAGCAATAGCCCAACTCTACAAAGTGACAGCTGGCAAGAGGATGCGAAGGTGCATGGAGCCGCACTACAGGAATGCTGGGAATATGAAAGACCAGTGATAAGTGTTACATGTAATACCGCTCCTGACCACATGGTGCGCTGTTATGTGATAGACCAGTGATAAGTGTACATGTAATACCGCTCCTGACCACATGGTGCGCTGTTATGTGATAGACAAGTGATAAGTGTTACATGTAATACCGCTCCTGACCACATGGTGCGCTGTTATGTGATAGACCAGTGATAAGTGTTACATGTAATACCTCTCCTGACCACATGGTGCGCTGTTATGTGATAGACAAGTGATAAGTGTTACATGTAATACCGCTCCTGACCACATGATGTGCTGTTATGTGATAGACCATTGATAAGTGTTACATGTAATACCGCTCCTGACCACATGGTTGCGCTGTTATGTGATAGACTAGTGATAAGTGTTACATGTAATACCACTCCTGACCACATGGTGCGCTGTTATGTGATAGACCATTGATAAGTGTTACATGTAATACCGCTCCTGACCACATGGTTGTGCTGTTATGTGATAGACTAGTGATAAGTGTTACATGTAATACCACTCCTGACCACATGGTGCGCTGTTATGTGATAGACTAGTGATAAGTGTTACATGTAATACCACTCCTGACCACATGGTGCGCTGTTATGTGATAGACCAGTGATAAGTGTTACATGTAATACCGCTCCTGACCACATGATGTGCTGTTATGTGATAGACCAGTGATAAGTGTTACATGTAATACTGCTCCTGACCACATGGTGGCTGTTATGTGATAGACCAGTGAAAGGTTACATGTAATACTGCTTGTGACCACATGGTGTGCTGTTATGTGATAGACCAGTGATAAGTGTTACATGTAATACCGCTCCTGACCACATGGTGTGCTGTTATGTGATAGACAGTGAAAGGGTTACATGTAATACTGCTCCTGACCACATGGTGTGCTGTTATGTGATAGACCAGTGATAAGTGTTACATGTAATACTGCTCCTGACCACATGGTGCGCTGTTGTTTGATAGACCAGTGATAAGTGTTACCTGTAATACCGCTCCTGACCACATGGTGTGCTGTTATGTGATAGACAAGTGAAAGGATTACATGTAATACTGCTCCTGACCACATGGTGTGCTGTTATGTGATAGACCAGTGATCAGTGTTACATGTAATACTGCTCCTGACCACATGGTGTGCTGTTATGTGATAGACAGTGATAAGTGTTACATGTAATACGCTCCTGACCACATGGTGTGCTGTTATGTGATAGACCAGTGATAAGTGTTACATGTAATACCTCTCCTGACCACATGGTGTGCTGTTATGTGATAGGCCAGTGATAAGTGTTACATGTAATACTGCTTGTGACCACATGGTGTGCTGTTATGTGATAGACCAGTGATAAGTTTACATGTAATACGCTCCTGACCACATGGTGTGCTGTTATGTGATAGACCAGTGATAAGTGTTACATGTAATACTCTCCTGACCACATGGTGCGCTGTTATGTGACAGACCAGTGATAAGTGTTACATGTAATACCGCTCCTGACACATTGGTGTCTGTTATTGATAGACCAGTGATAAGGTTACATGTAATACTGCTTGTGACCACATGGTGCGCTGTTATGTGATAGACTAGTGAAAGTGTTACATGTAATACCGTCTCCTACACATAGGTGCTGTTATGTGATAGACCAGTGATAAGTGTTACATGTAATACCGCTCCTGACCACATGGTGTGCTGTTATGTGATAGACCAGTGATAAGTGTTACATGTAATACCTCTCCTGACCACATGGTGCGCTGTTATGTGACAGACCAGTGATAAGTGTTACATGTAATACCGCTCCTGACCACATGGTGTGCTGTTATGTGATAGACCAGTGATAAGTGTTACATGTAATACTGCTTGTGACCACATGGTGCGCTGTTATGTGATAGACTAGTGATAAGTGTTACATGTAATACCGCTCCTGACCACATGGTGTGCTGTTATGTGATAGACCAGTGATAAGTGTTACATGTAATACTGCTCCTGACCACATGGTGTGCTGTTATGTGATAGACCAGTGATAAGTGTTACATGTAATACCGCTCCTGACCACATGGTGTGCTGTTATGTGACAGACCAGTGATAAGTGTTACATGTAATACCGCTCCTGACCACATGGTGTGCTGTTATGTGATAGACCAGTGATAAGTGTTACATGTAATACTGCTTGTGACCACATGGTGCGCTGTTATGTGATAGACTAGTGATAAGTGTTACATGTAAGACCGCTCTTGATAGTCTTGTTTTGAGTTTGCCAAAGACATATAAGAGACTCCCCAAATGTATGAAGTGTGGTAGATCAGCTCACTTGGCTGTAGATAAATGTAGACACAGGAAAACCGTCTCTTTAAATCTTCCACTGGTTTATTAAAACTACAGCATAAAGCAGTGCAATGTTAGCAAAAACAAACCCTGCCTACTTGGCCTAACAGGAAAAACAACCTACAATCCAAGGGGCAGGTGTGCCGGAGCTACCCTGGACCCAGGTAATCCGCGGCCCCATGATTCTACACATATTACTCTGCTCATTTTCCTATGAGCACTAAATCCCCTTTCCTACAACAGGTGTCCTGTGGAAGCAGAATATCCTTCTTACCATTCAGTGACCCTTGCCAACAGGTAATATGGGCAGCATCTTTTCCTACTCAGCATCAACTTCACATTTACTGGGTACATTTTAGCATAAGGATATACACCCTAGCATATATTTACAGCACTGTCAATTGGGGCTAATTCCCCTATATTCAAACATATCCAGTCATATTTATCCTGATATTGTCTCTTGTACCCCTTTCCCTCTAAGGGTATGTGCACACGGTCAGGAATGGCTCAGTATTTGCTCAGGATTTGACGCAGGTGAAGTCTGCACCAAATCTGCATCTGAGGTCACTGGCAGGTCACCTGCGTTTTTGATGCGTTTTTTTCATTGCATGCCTTTTTTTTTTGTCAATTGAAATAAAGGTAATTGAAAGTTGGCTTCTGGGAAGGAAAAAAAGTAATTTTCTGTTTGCAGATATATTGGGGTATGTTCACACGGTCAGTAAATGTGCAGCGTCCAACCTGCAGCATCTAAATGTTACAGCTTAATGGATGGGATTTCAAGAAATCCCATGCCCGCTATGTGTGCACCAATGCCCGCGGCTCACCTGCAGAGACGGACATGCGGCACGTCTTTCCAGACCGCAGCATGTCAATTTATGTAGTGTAGATGCTCAGTCTCTGCTTACTATGCATGTGTACTAATTTACATAATGGTGAATCTTGTGACACAGCTATAGACGTACATGACGCAAGAAGTGGAAGAAAGCACAGACAGAGGTCCCCTCCTTTTTAAGAAATAATAATAAAAAAAATGGCGTTTGGTCCCCCTATATTTGTTAACCAGCCAGAGTAAAGCAGACAAGTGGGACTAGTATTTCAGGCTGGTAAGGATCCAATATACATGAACCTTACCAGCCTGATATTACCAGGGCGCCGCTCAGCAGTCTCCTTACATTGGATGTTTAGCAAAAATAGGGGGATCTCCTTCAAAAAAATAGCTTGGGTTCCCCCTATTTTTGTTAACTAGCCAAGGAAAAAGCAGACAGCTGCAGCCTGGCATTCTCAGGCTGGTGAGGCCCATGGATTTTGGCCCTCACCAGCCTAAAAATAGCAGCCCGCAGCTGCCCCACAGTTGGCACATCCAAAGATGCACCAATAGTGACTCTTTACCCGGCTCTTCCCACTTGCCCTGTAGCGGTGGCAAGCGGGGTTCATATTTGTGGGGTTGATGTCACCTTTGTATTGTCAGGTGACATCAAGCCCACGGCTTAGTAATGGAGAAGCGTCTATAAAACACCTATACATTACTAATCCTATAGTTATATGGCAAATAAAGACACAGCCAGAATAAAGTCTTTTATTAGAAATAATGACACAGACTCCTTTAACAGATTTTAATTAAACCATACTTACCGCATCACCTATTCCACCGACGCCCTCGTTCACCTGTTTGACCATCCAAAGTGCACAAGGGGCATTATTAATTTCCTGGTGCAAAATATGGACACTGTTTTGTAGGGGACTTTTACAAGGCATTTATGTTTATTAGGGTACAATTCTACCATCTAAAGGGCACAAAGGCATTATCTATAATATAACGCTGGGAGCGTCACTCTGTCTGAAGCCTTTATAGACTGCGCAAGAGCGACGTGCCTGCGCAGTCTGGACAGAGTAACGCACCCGGGGATGAGGAGGGTGGCCCAGGAGATCGCGGTATGTGTAAGCACTGAACGCATACCGCGATCTCCGGCACAACACCTTACCGATCCATTATTGCCACGGGGTCTTGCTGGGATGTCATATCAGGAGAGGGCGGGTTGTGGCACCGGAATCAGCTCATGCCCAGTCCGCGCTTTCCAGCGCCATATTGTGGAAGACACACTGCAGTGTGTCTTCAAGAAAATGGTGCCGGAAAGCGAGGACTGGGCAGGCACCGATTTTGCACAATCCTGCCCTCTTCTCACATCACGGCACAACAACTTACCGATCCGGTATTGCCGCGGGGTCTCGCCGTGATGTCAGGAGAGGGGGGTTGTGGCGCCGGACTTGCACGCCGATTTCGGAGGCACAATCACTGGCCTCTCCTGACCTCATGGTGAGACCCGCAGCAATACCAGGATTGGGGGATGAGGGGTACCATGCATACCAGGATTGGGAATGAGGGGACCATGCATACCAGGATTGGGGGGGTGAGGGGACCATGCATACCAGGATTGGCTGGGTGAGGGGACCATGCATACCAGGATTGGGGATGAGGGACCATGCATACCAGGATTGAGAATGAGGAGACCATGCATACCAGGATTGGTTGGGTGAGGGGACCATGCATACCAGGATTGGGGGTGAGGGGACCATGCATACCAGGAATGAGAATGAGGAGACCATGAATACCAGGATTGGGGGGGGTGAGGGGACCATGCATACCAGGATTGGGGGGATGAGGGGACTATGCATACCAGGATTGGGGGGGTGAGGACTACCATGTATACCAGGATTGGGGGGGTGAGAGGACCATGCATACCAGGATTAGGGGGGATGAGGGGACCATGCATACCAGGATTGGGGATGAGGGGACCATGCAAACCAGGATGAGGAATGGGGTACCATGCATACCAGGATAGGGGGTTGAGAAAACCATGCATACCAGGAAAGATGGGTGAGAGGACCATTCATACCAGGATAGGGGCTGAGGGGACATGCATACGAGGATAGGGGGGTGAGAGGACCATGCATACCAGGATAGGGGGAGCGGGGACTTTCATACGAGGATGGGGGGGTGAGAGGACCATGCATACCAGGATAGGGGGGTGAGGAGACCATGCATACCAGGATAGGGGGTGAAGGAACATGCATACGAGGATAGAGGGGTGAGAGGACCATGCATACCAGGATAGGGGGGTGAGGAGACCATGCATATCAGGATTGGGTGTGAGGGGGCCATGCATACCAGGATTGGGGATGAGGGGACCTTGCATGCCAGAATTGGGAGGTAAGGGGTGCCATGTATACCAGGATTGGAGATGAGGGGACCATGCATACTAGAATTGAGGGGAGAGGGGACCATGCATTCCAGGATTGGGGGGTGAGGGGACCATGCATACCAGGATTGGGGGTAAGGGGACCATGCATACCAGGATTGGGGGGTAAGGGGACCATGCATACCAGGATTGGGGGGTAAGGGGACCTTGCATACCAGGATTGGGGGGTAAGGGAACAATAATGAATACCAGGATATGTATGAGGGGGTACCATGCATATCAGGATGAGGAATGGGGTGGCATGCATACCTGGATTGGGTGGGGGGTCAGGGGACCATACATATCAGAATTGTGACATCCACTCACTGCAGGTCTGACCTGCAGGTAAGACAGCACCCCGAGAAACCCCGAGACCCTTTACCCCTATACAGGGATCTGGAATTACAGCGAAGCCCAGGGGGTAGCTGCCTATGAGAGCAGTGGACCGGAGTAGGAAGGACGCTAGGAAGGGAATGAAAAGCGAGACCAAATGCGAAGTCAGAAGTCCAAGGGTCAAAACCAGGAGGAGCAAAGGTACAAAATCGGCAGGCAGTAGAAGAGTCAGAAATCCAGGCAAAGGTCAGAGATACAATAGCAAAACAAACTAGCACACTGGGGAAACCAAGACTATATCTGGCGGCCTACAAGCCAGGCTCCAAGGCATTTGAAGGGCATGGCTACTTCTCACAGGCTCACAGTCTGATGACCTCATCTGGACCACCCCCAGAACCAGGCCAGATGGTGATGCATGACTGACACCAACCACTTCACCTCTGACAGAAGAGCGAAGCCTACGCCCACCAGATGCCTGCGCAGGGACCCCTTCTCTGTCACCAACATTACCCACAGGCGAAACATGGCGATGCGCAGCGACAGAGGCCGGCATCAAAGGAGCGGAACCATATGAGGATACCGCTCTCCTATCACCGGCACCACCAGCCGAAGGAGTCCGGCGACTCCCAGCGGCCGAGGCAGGAACACTAGCCACTGAATCCAACGGCGATTGTGACAAAAATAGGAATGAAGGGGCTACACATTCCAGGATTGGAGGGTGAGGGGACCATGCTTACCAGGATGAGGAATGGGGTGCCACGCAAACTAGGATTGGGGGGACCATACTTACCAGAATAGGGATGAGGGGGCCATGCATAGCAGGATAGGGATGAGGGGTACCATACATACCAGGATAGGAGGGGGCAGCACATACCAGGATGGGAGACCATATACCAATAAAAAATGCCACCCGGGCGTAGAACGGGTTCATAGCTAGTTACTATATAAGGGGCACAGTAGTGGGCATTATTATGTGGGGCACCAAGAGGAGCCATTATCGTGCAGTAGCAGGGACATGGCAGCAGCGGCTCAGCATTGGGGTGAGAGGTTTGTGGAGGTTGGGAATAGATGGGGACGGAGCTGGCAATGTGAGAAGTCAGAAGTGTCTTGGTTGTAATTTCAGAGTCCTGGCTGGAGAAGTCGTCATGTCGGTCTGGGTCAGATAGAAAAGACGGGAAAAGAAAGAACGTCCTCTGTGAGTCACCATCTATAACCGTACTGTGATCCCCTATATGTTCAGCAGCTCCGATATCTACCACTATATGGTCACCATGTGGCAGCAATGCCCGAATTGCTCTCTGTATAGATTTACTTTCATCTGCTGAGATTCCCTTGTGCTCACGATTTCGGTTCACCACCATGGCTGTAGTCAGGATTACCAGTTAGGGGCCCTCAGACGTTTGGGCCCCCTGAGCTGAACCCCTAACTGTCCCTCTGGATAGACCTTTCTTGAGTAAAGTCCAGCACAATGGATGATCGTTTGTATCATCTGATGATATGAAAGAGTTTTATACTTGTGGCATCCAGCAGAATTGTGCTTGCAGCTCTGGATGTGACTGGAGTAGGCTGATTATAATTGGAAGGATACCCTTGTGGATGAGGACTGATAACACTTTTTTTTTTACAGTAGACTATGGAATATGTACCTGGTGGGGGTTGTAGTAGTCATCGAGTTCTCCCCCCTCCTGCCATAGACCCGTATCGCTTCCTTCCTCGGCCTCATTACCGACCGTCACTCCGAATGATAAAACGTCTATAAATGAGCAGGAAATGTGCGTGGGCCGCAGGATATAAATGGCAGCGCTGTAATGGCGGGGTGTAATTACGCTGATATTCATGTGGGTGGTGGGAGCAGGACATTGAGATGTATGACCGGAGATGCCCGATTCTCCCAGCCCGGGGTGTGAGCATTATGTCATCCGGGTACATGAAGACTTATGATTCTTCCAAAAAGTCAATGAGTCCAAGCCGCTATTGTCCTCTGGTATCATCGGTTGGTGACATCGGCAATGTCTGGATGGTGGGAAGCCGTCCGCAGGGTCCGTATTCTACGGTACTGACCACAGGGCACAAACACACAGTCAGTACATGAATGATTTACTGGGAGAAGGAAGAGCGGGTTCATTACTTGCCAGCGTCTGCCGACAATCGCCTCCCATTGTCACTAAGTGACGGATCGTCTAACCGTCCGGATCAAGCGAAGCGAAGGAACCAGCAATGAGCCCTTAATGTCCGGCTGCAGGAGCGTCACTTATGTACCTGGACCTCCACATCGATCTCCTGAGCTGCAGACGAGCTCCTCATTGTGTGTCCTGCTCTGTATGGCAGACAGCCATTGTGTGGGATCAATAACCACTTTGCATGGTCCATAATCTCCCGCACACACGACACACAGATCTACCTCCGAGCCAGACGTCCCCGGCCGAGGAGAAGCACAGACATTCAATCACACAGCCCATGCAGAGAGCAATTACACCTGACGGGGTCAACAGTTTTCTGTTCAAGTGAAAATGTAGCTTTACGCTTACAAATAAGAAACATAAATGATATAAAGAAAATCTATAATTTCATAAGAGAAACAGCACAATTATAAATGCAATAAAAAAATAAGACAAAAATTGGAAACTTATAATTTTGTTATAACTATTTACATGTAATACCGCTCCTGACCACATGGTGCGCTGTTATGTGATATACCAGTGATAAGTGTTACATGTAATACCGCTCCTGACCACATGGTGCGCTGTTATGTGATATACCAGTGATAAGTGTTACATGTAATTCCGCTCCTGACCACATGGTGCGCTGTTATGTGATAGACCAGTGATAAGTGTTACATGTAATACCACTCCTGACCACATGGTGCGCTGTTATGTGATAGACCAGTGATAAGTGTTACATGTAATACCGCTCCTGACCACATGGTGCGCTGTTATGAGATAGACCAGTGATAAGTGTTACATGTAATACCGCTCCTGACCACATGGTGTGCTGTTATGTGATAGACCAGTGATAAGTGTTACATGTAGTACCGCTCCTGACCACATGGTGCGCTGTTATGTGATAGACCAGTGATAAGTGTTACATGTAATACCGCTCCTGACCACATGGTGCGCTGTTATGAGATAGACCAGTGATAAGTGTTACATGTAATACCGCTCCTGACCACATGGTGTGCTGTTATGTGATAGACCAGTGATAAGTGTTACATGTAATACCGCTCCTGACCACATGGTGCGCTATTATGTGATAGACCAGTGATAAGTGTTACATGTAATACCTCTCCTGACCACATGGTGTGCTGTTATGTGATAGACCAGTGATAAGTGTTACATGTAATACCGCTCCTGACCACATGGTGTGCTGTTATGTGATAGACCAGTGATAAGTGTCACATGTAATACCGCTCCTGACCACATGGTGCGATGTTATGTGATAGACCAGTGATAAGTGTTACATGTAATACCACTCCTGACCACATGGTGTGCTGTTATGTGATAGACCAGTGATAAGTGTTACATGTAATATCGCTCCTGACCACATGGTGTGCTGTTATGTGATAGACCAGTGATAAGTGTTACATGTAATTCCGCTCCTGACCACATGGTGCGATGTTATGTGATAGACCAGTGATAAGTGTTACATGTAATACCACTCCTGACCACATGGTGCGCTGTTATGTGATAGACCAGTGATAAGTGTTACATGTAATACCACTCCTGACCACATGGTGTACTGTTATGTGATAGACCAGTGATAAGTGTTACATGTAATAGCGCTCCTGACCACATGGTGTGCTGTTATGTGATAGACCAGTGATAAGTGTTACATGTAATTACTGCTCCTGACCACATGGTGCGCTGTTATGTGATAGACCATTGATAAGTGTTACATGTAATACCGCTCCTGACCACATGGTGTGCTGTTATGTGATAGAACAGTGATAAGTGTCACATGTAATACCGCTCCTGACCACATGGTGCGCTGTTATATGATAGACCAGTAATCAGTGTTACATGTAATACTGCTCCTGACACATGGTGTGCTGTTATGTGATAGACCAGTGATAAGTGTTACATGTAATACCGCTCCTGACCACATGATGTGCTGTTATGTGATAGACCAGTGATTAGTGTTGCATGTAATACCGCTCCTGACCACATGGTGCGCTGTTATGTGATAGACCAGTAATAAGTGTTACATGTAATACCACTCCAGACCACATGGTGTGCTGTTATGTGATAGACCAGTGATAAGTGTTACATGTAATACCACTCCTGACCACATGGTGTGCTGTTATGTGATAGACCAGTGATTAGTGTTGCATGTAATACCGCTCCTGACCACATGGTGCGCTGTTATGAGATAGAACCAATGAAAATCTGAAATTCTGCATGAAAAGAAAGAATTTGGAGGCTAAACTTTCTTAATTCCAGATGATATATTGTATCTCTTCACTCTTTGCTCTGATTCACAGTTGTTGTCGTGTTTAGATCACAGAATTTGGGCGTAAATTGGGCACTACTGTATCTGTCAGGTCTTTTGGATCCTTCTTTCAGTCAGTTACTTGCTGGCTTCTTATCTCTGTCATAAATCTCTGCTTGTTGTGATTTGTCAGAACATGGTAGATGTGACCCCTAATAAGGTGAGAACTGTCTGTTGCCACAGAAGCCACCAGTGTGGAGCCCATCATGGTCTGGGGTAGAGCTCCTCATGGTTCGGGGTGGAGCCCGTCATGGTTCAGTGTGGAGCCCTTCATTGTTTTGGGTGGAGACCGTCATGGTCTTGGGTGGAGCCCGTTGTGGTTCGGGGTGGAGATTATTATGGTACAGCGTGGAGGCAGTCATGGTCCTGATTGGGACCAGTCATGGTTCGGGGAGTAGCCCGTCATGGCCCGGCGTGGAGGCCGTTATGGTTCGGGGTGGAGGCAGTTATGGTCCAGGGTGGAGCCAGTCATGGTCCGGGGTGGAGCCCATCATTGTCTGGGGTGGAGGTCATCATAGTCCAGGGTGGAGCTCATCATGGTTTGGGGTGGAGCCTGTCATGGTGCTAGGTGTAGCCCGTCATGATCAGTGGTGCAGGCCATCATAGTTCGGGGTGGAGGCCGCCATGGTCTGGGGTGGAACCTGTCTTGGTCCGGGGTGGAGACGTCAAGGTCCAGGGTGGAAGCAGTAATGGCCTGGGGTGGTTCATGTGACATCAGATGGTCCAGGTGAACCTTTAAAGATCTTCTTAGAAGAGAGGAGGCTCCACAGTGATGAAAGTGGTGGCTCAGACTTCTTGTGATGTCGTTAGGTAGCTCTTCTGGTTGAGGATGGCCTCACGTTCAGGACCTCATGGTGTGTAGGAAATTGGGCATTCTGGTGGTGTAAATTACCTCCAGCAGACTCTCTGCTCCTCTGTTTGACCCCAGGGCCCTCAAGTCATAATTTCTGTGTCTTCCTAGGATATTGAAGATTTTCCTCACCTCGTCTTCCCTTTCTTCCTCTCTTGCACAGGACTGACATTTGCTTAATGGCCTCTTTCCCCTTGACCTGTTTATTCCTGAGATTTTTTCACGGTTTCTGCCCAACTTCCTGAAGATTAAAATTATTGATCAGATCAGGGGGGAAGCGGCGTCGGAGGGAACACAATCAGCGCTGCAGAAAGAGGCGATGTGGGGGGATGAGAACAGTCCGGGGACCAATTACACAGCAGAGGCTTCATTGCCTCTCTCCGGCTTTGTGACGCTTCGGTCCTGGCAATTTGTGCCGTTCCTCGTTTACGATGTGACACGAGTTCAGCAACCAATTCGTCTGCAGGAAACATCCGTATACACGTTCCCGGAGGAAGGTGACGAGAGACGCGCGCCGGGACCTGACAGTGTACTTACTACAGGGCACTGGTTACATCAGTAGCAGATCTGTGATCCCAAGTAACAGGTTGCAATAGGCCAGCATCAGTAATTTTGTGTCCTTAAAGGGGTTGTTCAATTTTTGCCACAAGGATCCATCTGCTGCGAATCCCTCTAATCAGCTGTAATCAGTGATCAGCAGCAAGTGCTTTATTTCCCAACAGCGCACCCGCAGGAGAAATAAAGCATTACATGCTTCTCACTCTCACAGGCTGTCAGTGGATGTGCAGGGTCCTGAATGGGTTCTAGTAGCTAGGGGCCTAGAATAGAGGGCCCCTTGCTGGGTTATGGGATTACCTACCCTTACGCTGTATTGCAGCCATTATGCACTCACAGTATGGCAGCATTACCATCAAAGCGTTGTCCCAGCAGCGATCGGAGGCGCTGTCCTTGCTCTGATCAGCGTCGTCTCATTGGTCACAACTGTATCCTGTCGGCACAATCCTGGACATGTTTTCATTGACAGCAAGCAGTGTTCTTGAAAGTTGTCAGTGACTTCATACAGAATCAAGGAGGACATTCCAGCATCTTTCACTCTGCACTGATTCATCTTTACTTACATAGGACTGCTGGGGCACCCTGACACTGTATCGGTGCTCTCTCTTGCAGTTTCAGCACCATGGACAGCACTGCTGAATGGTGTCAAGATTCTAAGCTCTGAGTGAAGTTTCTTGTGGCTGGCAGAGCATGCTGATACTTTTAGTTCTACAGTAAAGTCTGGCCTCTGTGGTCTCGTGCTGCATACATCACCATCACAGTGATTGATCGCAGTGGTCACATTGTGTCAGGGGGTCGTCACTGCTGGATCCCTGTCCACAAAGACTAGATGGCAGGAGTGACAGGCAGCTTCAGAACAGCAGGGGCTTGGATGCTTCTTGGATTCTCCAAGTCCAGGTTTTGTCTTTTGAGGGAAAAGTTTTCATGATGTGAAATAAAATTTAAGATGTCGCTCGATATTTTACATGTCCAAACCATTTGCTGAATGTTAGTGCAGAGCGACCCCTGCACACACGGCGGTCAGCGACCTCTGCACGCAACACTGCCAGTGACCTCTGCACACACGGCGGTCAGCGACCTCTGCACACACGGCGGTCAGCGACCTCTGCACGCAACACTGCCAGTGACCTCTGCACACATGGCGGTCAGCGACCTCTGCATGCAACACTGTTAGTGACTCTGCACACACGGAGGTCAGGGACATCTGCACGCAACACTGTCAGCGACCTTTGCATACACCATGGTCATCAACCTCTGCATACACCGTGGTCAGTGACCTCTGCACACCATGGTCAGTGACATTTGCACACAACACTGTCAGCGACCTCTGCATACACTGTGATCAGCCACCTTTACACACAACACTGGCAGCGACCTCTGCACACAACACTATCAGCGACCACTGCATACACTGTGATCAGCCACCTTTACATACAACACTGTCAGTGACCTCTGCACACAACACTGTCAGCGACCTCTGCATAGACTGTGGTCATCGATCTCTGCATAGACTGTTGTCCGTGACCTCTGCACACAACACTGTCAGCGACCTCTGCATACACTGTGATCAGCCACCTTTACACACAACACTGGCAGCGACCTCTGTATAGACTGTGGTTATCGATCTCTGCATAGACTATGGACTCTGCACACAACACTGTCAGCGACCTCTGAATACACTGTGGTCAGCGATCTCTGCATACACTGTGGTCAGCGAATCCTGCACACAATGCTGTCAGGGACCTCTGCAGGAGAGGAGATGACAACTCAGTAACTGCATGGACCAATCTGCTAAAAATGGCATTCTACTACTAAACAGGACAAGGGTAAATGCAGCCACAATGTACAGTACAAAGGGGGAGGGGCACACACCATGGTCAGTGACATCTGCACACAACACTGTCAGCGACCTCTGCATACACTGTGATCAGCCACCTTTACACACAACACTGGCAGCGACCTCTGCACACAACACTGTCAGCGACCTCTGCATACACTGTGATCAGCCACCTTTACACACAACACTGGCAGCGACCTCTGCAGACAACACTGTCAGCGACCTCTGTATACACTGTGATCAGCCACCTTTACACACAACACTGACAGCGACCTCTGCATAGACTGTGGTCATCGATCTCTGCATATACTATGGTCCGTGACCTCTGCACACAAAACTGTCAGCGACCTCTGCATACACTGTGATCAGCCACCTTTACACACAACACTGGCAGCGACCTCTGCAGACAACACTGTCAGCGACCTCTGCATACACTGTGATCAGTCACCTTTACACACAACACTGGCAGCGACCTCTGCATAGACTGTGGTCATCGATCTCTGCATATACTATGGTCCGTGACCTCTGCACACAAAACTGTCAGGGACCTATGCAGGAGAGGAGATGACAACTCACTAACTGCATGGACCAATCTGCTAAAAATGGCATTCTACTACTAAACAGGACAAGGGTAAATGCAGCCACAATGTACAGTTCAGCGGGGAGGGGCACCATCAACAATGCAACCTTCACCCTCATACTTTCCATACAGCGGGGTAGGGGTGCCCTTCACCCTCATACTCTCCATACAGCAGGGGAGGGATGCCCTCCATCCTCATACTCTCCATACAGCGGGGGAGGGGTGCCCTCCACCCTCATACTCTCCATACAGTGGGGAGGGGTGCCCTTCACTCTCATACTCTCCATACAGCAGGGGAGGGGTGCCCTCCACCCTCATACTCTCCATACAGTGGGGGAGGGGTGCCCTCCACCCTTATACTCTCCATACAGCGGAGGAGGGGTGCCCTCCACCCTCATACTCTCCATACAGCAGGGGAGGGGTGCCCTCCACCCTCATACTCTCCATACAGTGGGGGAGGGGTGCCCTTCACTCTCATACTCTCCATACAGCGGGGGAGGGGTGCCTTCCACCCTCATACTCTCCATACAGCGGGGGAGGGGTGCCCTTCACTCTCATACTCTTCATACAGCGGGGGAGGGGTGCCTTCCACCCTCATACTCTCCATACAGTTGGGGAGGGGTGCCCTTCACCCTCATACTCTCCATACAGCAGGGGAGGGATGCCCTCCACCCTCATACTCTCCATACAGCGGGGGAGGGGTGCCCTCCACCCTCATACTCTCCATACAGTGGGGGAGGGGTGCCCTTCACTCTCATACTCTCCATACAGCAGGGGAGGGTGCCCTCCACCCTCATACTCTCCATACAGCGGGGGAGGGATGCCCTCCACCCTCATACTCTCCATACAGCAGGGGAGGGGTGCCCTCCACCCTCATACTCTCCATACAGTGGGGGAGGGGTGCCCTTCACTCTCATACTCTCCATACAGCGGGGGAGGGGTGCCTTCCACCCTCATACTCTCCATACAGCAGGGGAGGGGTGCCCTCCATCCTCATACTCTCCATACAGCGGGGGAGGGGTGCCCTCCACCCTCATACTCTCCATACAGTGGGGGAGGGTGCCCTCCACCCTCATACTCTCCATAATCACAAGATACAAACAGCTTCCAGCACACTCATCTCCTGAAATTCACTGTGCAGCTGAGGAACTTGAATCTCACCCAATGCTGGATTCACACCTCCTCTGTTAATACTGATGTATAATGTCATCTCCTCAGCTACTTTGATTAAAGAGCTCAGTACTATGAACTGTTGTTTAATGTCCTACAAGCTGCAGCTGCTTTCTAGTAAGTGTTTTATCTCCCACCAAAGTTGGATTGAAAGCTTCATAGCTCGGTACTGCTTTATAATGTCATACAAGTTGTAGCTGCTTTATAGTAAGTGTTTCATTCTTTCTTAATGCTGCAATCACAAATATACTGTTACTACTTCTGCATAATTTTGGTGATTTTAGTATTTATTTTATCTCATTTCATGTACTTCATGCTGCAGTTGCTTTCTAGTCAGTGTTATATCTCTACATAAAGCTGGATTCAAAACTTCACTGCTCAGTACTGGTATATAATGTCCTCAATACTGCTTTTGCTTTATAGTAAGTGTTTTATCTCATATCATAGCTCAGTACTGGTTTATAGTGTCCTACAAGCTGCAGCTGCTTTATAGTAAGTGTTTCATTCTTACCCAATAGTGCAATCATAAATTTGCTTTATTGCTGCTGTATAATTTCAGCGATTTTGGTGATTTTCGTAAGTGTTTTATCTCATGCCATGTACTTCATGCTTCAGTTGCTTTCTAATCAGTGTTATATCTCTAAGCAAAGCTGGATTCAAAGCTTCACTGCTCAATACTCCTATATAATGTCCTCAATGCTGCAGCTGTTTTATAATAAGTGTTTTATGTCAATGCTGGATTCACACTTACATTGTTAGTGCTGCTGTATTATGTAATTCATTTTGCTGATTCTAGTTGGTGTTTTTATCTTACTCCATGTGATGAGTGCTGTGCTGGAATTGCTGTCCTCATCTTTTTTTTTTGTACTGCTGAAAGCCCACCAAGCAAAGCCCCCCTCCTTCTCTCTGCAGCTCTCATACTTCTCACCAACCCCCAGCCTGCACTCAGGCAGTGTAATGTGAGCTGCCAGTGCTGGAAGTTTTCCCGCTTCACCACAGGGGTCCTTCATTGTCTGCACACGTGCTTTCTTCCTATAGCAGCCATTTTGGAGAATTCATTCTTTTTTGGTTAATAACACGGTGGGAGCATTCGCTAGAAACACGAAAGTTACTGTGTTGAACCATGCGCCGACGGGCATCGTTCCCGTGGTACTGGTAAACCCGTAACTCCAACAGAACCCGAGAAATGGAATTCTCGGGTGCCCCATGTACTAGCCCACCCAAGTGTGGGCTCATTGGAACCGTCATTTTAGAGTAAGATCATTGATAGGTCTGCCGTTATTCTGCTAGGTTCACAGGAAGAGTTATGGACCTTATGATATTGCAGAGCTCAAACCATAGCTTGCAGCCAGGGGAGGTGGCCAGAAAACCAGCCCTTTTGTGAGGTCAGAAGCTGACATGCATAAGTCTTGCAGTGAAGTTCCTTAGGCACTTTCTGCTGGGATGTCCTGACTAACAGATCTGCCAATGAATTATGACGTGTGGCTCCTTCCCCCAGCCTGGCTTGCCTGTAATGATCTAACAACCATGTGAGTCTTTCATTCTTAATCCCATTTTATTTTATAACTGCATCTGTACATAACGATATTGTCTCAGTTTGTTCCATCTTTTTATATTATATAAGCACTGCCTGTTTTTTAAGGAATAAACCTATAAATTTATTAGTTTGTTTCTCCTGCTCTATAAATGAATTTGCACGTGCCTGAAGTACTACGCTACTGTTTTGGGGTTGCTACGGACCCTCTTGATAAATTGTTCATCAAAAGCCGTAGCTGGTGGCAGCCAAAAGGAAGGGGTGTAAAGTGTTAGTCTATTGGGTGACGCGGGCAGTGACGGAGCGGGGTTTATAAGGGTACTGCCTGGCTGCGGCTCGGAGTAATTATAATTCCCTCACTGCCGCGTGCCCAATAGCCAGCACACATCCAAGTGACCCATCTGGCGACTAATTATCCTAGGTGCAGTTCCCTGACTGACCTGAGGGTAAGGGGGCGCCAGAGAGCTGCAAGTTCCTAAGTGGAAGTGGGATAATTATAAATCCCTGCAGTTTACTGGGTCGGACGGCAGCAGCCGTCGTGTGTGTGCGCGTTTTCGTCACATTTGCAGCACGGAGGGATCACAAGCCGTGATACCCCGGGCTACCGTGTGGCGGACCGCGTGCCCGTTCATCACATATTGGTGGCAGCGGTGGGATTATAGAGCATTAGTGATCTGGTTTGAGCAATCATTCCATTCACTAAAAAACTTGCACGGTTCTTCAGCGACCCTGCAGCTAAAGTTTTGGAGAACAGACTCAGTGTTTATTAGTCCTGAGACAATTGTGTGTACTTGCGGTTACCCCTCCCTTCTCTTTGTTTTTCTATCCTATCTTTTATTTGGCAACCATGGCTACAAGAGGAGCAAGTTGGTTCGAAAAGCAGAACAGGGACACTCTTGTGGGAATCTGCGTGTACCATGGCCTTGACCACAAGAACCAAACCAAAGCCCGACTGGTCCAGGCCCTGAAGGAGCTGGGCGAGCATCGGAGCGTGGCGGGCGCAGGAGCAGAGGCCCAACCCCTGACTGCTTACGCCCAGAGAGAGGTGGACCCTTACCTGCAGGCGGCCCTGGAGGGACTCACCGCTGACAACCGGGAAGAACGCCTGAGGCTGATCCAGCAAGCTCAAGAGAGAGCCGACCAGCGAGAGGCCAAACAGCGAGAGGCAGAGAGAGCCGAGCGGAGGCTGAGAGAGCCGAGCGGGAAGCTCAGAGAGCCCATGAACTGGAGCTGCTCAGACAAGGGGCAATGCCTCCACAGCCCAGAGCGGTACACCCAGCAGCTCTCAGAGTCCGAAGCCCCGGCCGGAGCCCTTTCCCGTGCTGGAAAAGGAAGGAGACTTGGACACTTTTCTGCGGGCCTTTGAGAAAGTCTGCAGACAGTACCGGCTGCCTGCCGACCAATGGGCCAGGTACTTGACCCCCGGGCTGAAGGGCAAAGCTTTGGAGGCGTTCGCTTCCCTCGCACCAGATCAAGACAGTGACTATGAGGCCATCAAGCAGGCCCTGATTGCCAAGTACCAGCTAACCCCTGAGGTATACCGAAAGAAGTTCCGGAACCTCCAACGTGGCCCACACGACAGTTATAGCGATGTGGTGCAAGGACTCAGGAACCACTTTGACCAGTGGATCCATGGACTGTCAGTTGACACCTATGAGGAGCTGAAAGACCTGATGATCAAAGACAGTTCCTGCATCTGTGCCCAGCTGAGGTCCGACAGTTCATCCTGGACCGAGAACCAGAGGACGCGGTCACAACAGCCCGGATCGCCGACAGCTATGAGGCCAACCGGAAACCCGAGGTGCGGAAGGCCGTCACCACCCGTTGGGGAGTGGGTAAGCCTGCAACCAACCCCAGTGCCCCTGCCAGCCGTCCCTCTGGAGGCACTATCCCCTTTGCCAGCGCCCGGCCTACATCAGACCCCCGCCAGTGTTTCTCTCTGTAAAAGGACTGGACACATCAGCGCCACCTGTCCGGAGAGGCAGAAGAACCCCACAGCCAAGGCCTCCGGGCCCAACGCCTCTGTTCTTTTGGTGGGTGGTGTGGTGGGGAGGTTGATGACAACGTGCAGCCCGTCCGCGTGGGGGCCCGTCTTGCTACAGGCCTCAAGGACACCGGGGCTGAACGAACCCTCATCCGACCCGAACTGGCGGCCCCTGAAGAGTTGATTCCGGGGAAAACCTTAACTGTCACAGGGATTGGGAGCGTCCACTACCCTTGCCGATAGCCCGAGTTTTCATTGACTGGGGTACCGGGAGCGGGGTGAAGGAAGTGGGGGTGTCCGAAAACCTGCCCACTGATGTTTTATTGGAGACTGATCTGGGAGGATGGTGGCGTACTATGTCCCTGACACCCCTTCCCAATCTGATGATAAGGTTAACGTTAACCATGATGTTGATGTTGATGATGATGGGAAACTGATTGTGTTACCTGCTAATGCTTTGCGAAGTGATGATGCAACATGATAACCTTTCTTTCCCTAGGACTGATGTTGATAGTGATGTATCTGTGCCATCTGAATCTGTTAACCCTTTCTCTGAAGTGGTAGATGTGTCCACAGGTACAGGAGCGTTCAGTCCCGTCGCTCTGCGGAGTGAGACGGCTGAGGAACCCCTAGCAGGAGCAAGCGACAGTGCTCAAGGAATGGGGAGGTGCATGGGAACCGGGAGGAAGGTGACGCCATTGACACTGACCAGTGCCACCGAGGAAGGTAACTGGCCCATAAGTAGCACTGCTCCTGAAGTGTTGGGGGTGGATGGGAGGTAGAGCCCATAGCAGCGCAGGCTGATGGGTCTATAGAAATCCCCGGGGAGACTGCATATGTAGCTGCTGTCACCCGCAGTCAGAGTGCCCGGATCGCAGGTAGCGCCCTGCCATCTGGACCCTCCTCCGCTACAGGAGAGACTGAACCAGAGGTGGACCCAGAGCCGGTCCCAGAGGGTCCCAGTGAGGAAGGAACCCTGACGTCACTTCTGGCTGCCTCCAGCCAGGAGTTCCAGGCCGCTCTGCACTCAGATGCGAGCCTGGGGAACTTGAGGCACCTCGCCGAGACGCCCACCTCCGTGACTGATAAGGAGAGGGTGTTCTGGGAACGAGGAAGGTTGTACCGGGAGACAGTACCCGGAGGTTCCCAAAAGGAGTGGTTGAGGGAAAAACAGCTGTTCGTCCCGCACCAGTTCCGAGGTGAGTTGTTGAGGATTGCCCATGAGATTCCACTTGCTGGACACTTGGGGATTAGCAAAACTAAGGCACGGCTGTCTCAACACTTCTATTGGCCCAAGATGGGGACAGATGTGACTAACTACTGCCGCTCCTGTATCACCTGTCAAAGAGTGGGGAAGGCGGGGCCTGCTCTTAAGGCTCCCCTGATCCCGTTGCCAGTGATAGAGGAGCCTTTCCAGAGGATCGCGGTGGACATTGTGGGCCCGCTGGCCGTCCCCAGCAGCTCTAGAAAGCAATACATCCTGACTGTGGTAGACTACGCTACCCGGTACCCGGAGGCAGTAGCTCTGTCCTCAACTAGGGCAGATAAGGTGGCGGATGCACTGGTGACCATCTTTTCACGGGTAGGATTTCCCAGGGAGATGCTTACCGATCAAGGGACCCAATTTATGTCTCGCCTAATGAAGGCTCTCTGCAGCAAAATGCAGGTGACGCGTATGGTATCGAGTGCGTATCACCCACAGACCAATGGTTTGTGTGAGCGCTTTAACGGTACCCTCAAACAGATGCTCCGCATGCTGGTTGAGACCCAGGGACGCGATGGGGAGCGGTACCTCCCACACCTGCTATTTGCCTACAGAGAAGTCCCGCAGGCCTCGACGGGGTTCTCCCCCTTCGAGCTCCTGTATGGTAGGCGAGTCCGGGGACCCCTTGGGTTGATAAGAGAATCCTGGGAAGATGAGCCAAACCCCACGGAAGTGTCCATCGTGGATTATGTCATGCGCTTCCGCGACAAGATGCAGACCTTGACGCAGTTGGTGCATGACAACATGACGCAGGCTCAGGCTGACCAGAAGCACTGGTACGACCAGAACGCCCGGGAGCGGACCTACCAGGTGAGTCAAAAGGTGTGGGTGCTGGTCCCCGTACCAAAGGATAAGCTTCAGGCAGCCTGGGAAGGCCCGTACGTCGTGCACCAACAGCTCAACCCAGCCACCTACGTGGTCACGCTTGACCACACTCGGGGTAGGCGCAAGGCCTTTCACGTCAACATGATGAAGGCCCATCACGAACGTGAAGCCTGCGTCCTACCGGTCTGCAATCTGCCCGAGGACGGGGAAGAGGATCCCCTCCTAGACATGCTGGCCCAAGCTAATGCCAATGGGTCCATTGAGGACATGGAGGTAAATGCCTCGCTAACCGTCTCCCAGCGGTTGCAGTTGCTGACCACTCTGGAACCCTTCCGGGCCGAGTTCACGAACCGACCCGGAAGGACCGAGTTGGCAGTCCACGAGGTGGACACCGGGAATCACGCCCCGTTACGGCGGACACCTTATCGGATCTCTGAGGAAGTGCAGCAGATTATGCGCCAGGAGATCCATGAGATGTTGCAGCTGGGGGTGATCCGGCAGTCCAAAAGCGCGTGGCCTCACCTGTAGTTCTCGTGCCAAAAAAGGATCGGACCACCCGGTTCTGCGTGGACTACAGGGGGCTCAACGCCATCACTACCTCTGATGCGCACCCAATGCCACGCATCGAGGATCTGCTGGAGCGGTTGGCGAATGCGAAGTACATATCCATCATGGATCTGAGCCGGGGATACTGGCAGATTCCCCTGAGCCCTGCGGCGCAGGAGAAATCTGCCTTTATCACCCCTTTTGGACTGTACGAGTCCACGGTCATGCCTTTCGGCATGAAGAATGCCCCTGCCACTTTCCAGCGGATGGTCAACCACCTGCTTCAGGGACTGGAGGAGTACGCTGTGGCGTACCTGGACGACATTTCCGTCTTCAGTTCCACCTGGGAGGAACACCTTCAGCATCTCCAGGAGGTGCTCAAGCGTATTCACCAGGCAGGTCTGACCATCAAGCCGGGAAAATGTCAGATGGGCATGAGGGAGGTCCACTACCTGGGGCACCGGGTAGGCGGGGGTTCCATGAGTCCAGAGCCTGAGAAAGTGGACGCGATCGTGTCCTGGCCCACCCCCAGGACCAAAAAGCAGGTGAAGTCCTTCCTGGGCACTGCAGGGTACTATAGGCGTTTCGTACCGAACTATAGCGCCATTGCAAAACCCTTGACGGACCTCACCAAGGGCGGTCTACCCCAAACAGTCAACTGGACAGATGGCTGTGAGGCGGCATTCCGAGCTTTGAAAACAGCCCTGTGCAGCTCTCCAGTGTTGAAAGCC
>JARQOD010004231.1:0-56770 GCA_033576555.1 Oophaga sylvatica | reverse complement strand
CGGGTCTTTACATCTATTGATCGGAACTCATTTGCACATTTTTGTAACGAGCTGCAGGTGAATAATGAGGAGGACACAGCAGTCGATAAATGTTTTAACCTGCGACCTCCCGCGCCCCCCGGTCCCCAGCGTCTCCCCTCCTCCGCCCCATATTGCCAAGAACAATTAGGCTCTTCCTGAGATGCTGCGCTGCGGAGAGCCCATTCATTACACATGCCGGTGGCGGGATTAATGAGCGAGCAGCTCGATATCTGTATAAATCCGGCTAGAGGTTAATGTTCTGCTAATTAACAGAAAAATGGGAGCTCTGCCCATTATCGGAAGCTGCGCTGTGACTGCGGTGAGCAGCCGGGGGGCCATACTACAAATGATGGGAGTACCTCCAATGTCACCAGCCCAGTGACCACCTCACCTAGGGTGTACAAACTTATACACAAACTACTATATTACTGTTACTAACTTCTACATCCAAAGCTTAACTCACGTCTCTGCTGTTATGACTTGTGCTCACCGTGCAGACACGTTTCTCTATAACATCTGTCTGATTTTCCTCAAGGCCTTCCGAAAAGGGAGCCAGCGAAGTAGTGAGTGTAAGATATCAGACAAGTCCCCCACTAGGGGGAGCTCCCTGTATACAGAGATATATGATAATATTCTGTCTGCGGTCACCACTAGGGGGAGCTCCCTGTATACAGAGATACATGATAAGATCCTGTCTGCAGCCACCACTAGGGGGAGCTCCCTGTATACAGAGATATATGATAATATTCTGTCTGCGGTCACCACTAGGGGGAGCTCCCTGTATACAGAGATACATGATAACATTCTGTCTGTAGCCACCACTAGAGGGAGCTCACTGTATACATAGATATATGATAAGATTCTGTCTGCAGCCACCACTAGGGGGAGCTCCCTGCATACAGAGACACATGGTAAGATCCTGTCTGCAGCAACACTAGGGGAGCTCCCTATTACATAGATACATGATAAGATCTGTCTGCAGTCACCACTAGGGGGAGCTCCCTGTATACAGAGATACATGATAAGATCCTGTCTGCAGTCACCACTAGGGGAGCTCCCAGTATACAGAGATACATGATAAGATCCTGTCTGCAGTCACCACTAGGGGGAGCTCCCTGTATACAGAGATACATGATAAGATCCTGTCTGCAGTCACCACTAGGGGGAGCTCCCAGTGTACAGAGATACATAACATTCTGTCTGCAGTCACCACTAGGGGGAGCTCCCTGTATACAGAGTCATACAGCCACCACTAGAGGCCTGTAGTCTGTGGAGGAAGGTGTGCGATTGTTTGCCCAGGAGAGAGCCAGTTTTTTTTTCTTACACCCAGGAATCCCCCCTCTCTGACCAGGAAAGAGGGGTGTAGTGGATGAACTGTGGGGCTAAGTCCCCGTCTCCCACCCCTCGGTCTAAGCCGGCGGGGGGTGGGAGCTCATTGCTACCGGCAAAGAGGGTCACCAGATCCAGCAAGGCCCGAAACATGGAGGAGTCCAGGAAGACCCAGGAGGGCTGCAAAGCTCCTAAGGCTGAGGCGAGGGCCACTGCGGTGTCTCCGCCCGGAGGTGAGCGGAGTACTCGCAGAGGTGCAGCGGCGGCGGTGCAGAAGGACTGGGGCACTAGGGCCGCAGGGGAGCCGGTTACCAGCTATGGCTCCCGCATCCATGTGTACCTCTGCGAGTATGAGGAGGCTGGGAAGACCCTGAGGAGGCTCCGGGAGGAGATGAAGGAGGCGAGGCAGGCTGCAGAGAGGGCCTCCCGTACAGAGAAGTCTGCCCTAACAGCCAGGATATCCAGCCTGAGGATCAGCATTGAGGGCATGGAAGCACGGAGAGCGGCTATACTGGATAACAGCGGGCCTTTCCGGGAAAAACTGGACAATGAGGACAGATTCCATAACATGGCTGCTGTAAAGGAGCCAGAGGGGTCTCGGCGTCCGACCCAGGTGGAGGAGGTGGACCATGTGGAGATGGAGGAGGCACCGTACCCACCTGGGGGCTTGGTAAGTGATCTCCAGGCCACACACAGCGGGATAAATCCAGTGCAGTTCCCACTCCCATCAGACAATAGTATTTCAGAGGATGATGGGGGTGATGCGGATGATAGCGGCAGCGATAAAAGCAGTAGTGGGGGTTGCCTCGTCTTGCAGCAGATCCGTCAGCTGGAGTCCCCAGTAAATTATGCCCACCTGAAGTTTGGGTATGAGGTCTGCGGGGACGAGGCGACCAGGAGGGGTAAAAAGAAACAGAAAAAAAGGAAGAAAACATCGGAGGAGAGGTTGGTGTTTGTGCCACTTCCTGGGACCCCCCAGTCCCGCTGTGTGGAACCCGCTACCCACCCGGCCCGGGACCTGCAGTGGTTCCGGTGCGAGGGAGCGGGGAGAGTACAAGTCATATGGCGCCGGTCGCCGTCTCTGCTGGCAGTAGCAGAGGGGGCGAGAGTGGGCATGCGGCTGCAGAGCCGGACAGTGTGCATGGTCTGGAGTGTGGCCCTGTGGCGGGCGGTAATAAGATCTGTGGAGGTGTCCAGGCCCTATCCTCTGTGAAAACCGGGGACGGCCTGGCGCCTGCTGCACCCGCTGACGCTCGGGGGGTGGAGGCTGTGGGTACCTTGCCGGTGGTCACAGCTCCCCGCAGTGTTGGCGGTGCACTGTCAGCCAGGGCCGCATCATCGGCGGCGTGTGCTGTGGTGTCGGGGTCCCCCACATGCAGATCCGATGCTGGGTCAAAGTCAGGGGCCCCGGCACCGGTTATCATCTCAGGTGCAGCTGTAATGGCTGCGGTAATGCCGGCCTGGATCGCACCACCGGGGTCATCTGCATGTGTGTCACCTGTATCTGCGGGGAACCTGGTGGTGAAGTGCACACAGGAGTGTGGAGATGGTCTGCAGGAGAGGCTGGAGCAACAGTCTGCAAGCAGCACATGCTCTGCTGAAAAGCAGGGTGTGGTAACTAACCTCTGCAATACCACTCTTAAAGGGGCAGTAGCACTGCAAATAACAACCCCCCCAGCAGAAAGCAGGGGAAAAAACACAAATGGAAATGTAAATAATAATGGAAGTGGTGCAAGTGGTGTGAATAGTGTCTGTGACAATGGTGAAGGGTCAGGTGTTGGAGGGGTGGTTTCTGCTGGAGGTATGGTTGGTGTGAATGGTGCCAGTGTGGGAAAGGAAAAAAAAAAAGTTCTACTAGTAAAAATGGTGAGGCTGAGGTAAGTGAGGTGGAGATGGTTGACTGTGAAGTTGAGGGTTCAGAGAATATAGGGGCTGGTCCATCGTCCACCTCACCTGCAGGCACCATAAGTTATGCGGCTGCTGCCGGTGGGGTTCTGCGGGGGTCTTCCTCATCTCCGGACCCAGGGAATGATGCTTTTCGCCGCCGCTTCCTGGAGGCCCTCAAAAAAGGGGAGCGGACGATCAATGTAGAGGGAAGAGAGGTGGAGTTGTCCTACTGGCTAGATAAGTTTGGTCTAGCTGCCTTCCAAGAGAAAAGGGGGGTGGAGACCGTGTGGTCCCTCCCGACAGCCGGGCAGGGGGTCTCCAGGAGAAATGTTGTTCGTCTTCGCTGGAGGGGCGATGAGGCCTGTCCATCTAGGACAAATGTGGTGAAGCTCCTCATGAAGATGGACTTCAGGGCTATTGACATCTTTGCTCTGATACATCCTTTTGGGACCTCCACCTTTGATATCAGCTTTGTTCGGCCAGAGGGCTTAGAGCTCTTTTGGTCAAATTATGAGCTGGTAAAAGAGGAGCCCGGCTGGCGAGGGTTTGCTGTGGAGGCAATTTCTCGCCAAAGTGGGCCAAAGAAAGTGACCGTTTTAACATGTAATGAGTCCCTTTCTGGCGTTGACATAATGACCTGGTTGAGCCGGTACGGCGAAGTTGTGGAGGTCCCTAAAAAGAATCGGGACGATTTTGGCATCTGGTCAGGAGGCTGGACCTTCATGGTAAAGTTGAAGCGTTCAGGGGGCACTGTCACCCACATCCCTTCCTCGGCTTTCCTGGGAAGGGATCGTATTCTGGTCTTCTACCAGGGGCAGCCGAAGGTCTGCCACAGGTGCGGTGATCCTCGCCACTTCAGCGCGGGCTGCAAGGTGCAGAAATGTGCCTTGTGTGGCGAGGTGGGTCACCTCGCCGCGTCCTGTGGTGTCATTCGATGTCACCTGTGTGGTGATCTAGGTCACCCGTTCAGCCGCTGCCCTCGTTCATTCTCTAATGCCATGGCCAGCCGGGCGGAGGGGAGCCGCGAGGAAGTTCTTGGCGGTGCAACTTCTGCGGGGGTTGGCGGTGGCAGCAGGGGAGGAGCTGAGGGGCCGATGAGGAATGGCAGGGCTAGGGGTCCCTCTTACCAGCGGAGGCAGGCAAGGCGTCAGGAGGGCAGGGGGCAGGAGGAGCCTCAGGAAACTGGGGTAATGGCTGCCCCTCCTCCGAGGCGATGGCCCATGTCACTGAGGCCCCGGGGGAGGAAGCGGTGAATGAGGAGATCAGTCGGATGGAGAATGAGGAAGTGGCTGATCTCTCAGATGCCTCACAATATGAAAGTTTTGATGAGGATGGAGGGGAACAGCCAAAAGAAATGGGTGACAAGGGTACCAAGAGTGCCAAAAATAAAAAAAAGAAGAAAAAAGGTGGAAAATCTTCTTCCCTGACCAAGGTGCCTAAGGAAGGTCCCACCTACTCCCCTCTGATCTCCCTCTCCAACCGGTTCCAAGCCCTTGATGACCCTGCTGAGATGGGGGTCGGGGGTGAGGTTCCGGAGGTAACATCTGGAGGGTCTTTGGGAGGGGGCGGAGTCCCTTCTCCGGAGGGTATGTCTTCTTCAGGAGGTGGGGCCAACCCTGCGTCCGGAGATGAGAAAGAGGTGGGGGGGATGGATACCTCTGTCTCTTTGAAAAGAAGAGGGGAGGCTTCATCGTCCGGAGATGAGCGGGCTAGGAAAAAGGGGGGGGGGAAGAAAAAGGCCATCTAACTCGATCACTCATGATGGCGGCACCCACCCCGTTGACTCTGGCGACCATTAATGTCGCTAGTATAAAGTCAGATGCGGCTAGATTTGCGGCCTTTGATTTTCTCACCCGATTTGAGGCTGACATTTTGTTTTTGCAGGAGACCAGACTTACGGATATGGGGGCCATACGCAAGGCGGAGAGTGAGTGGATGCGGGTCCTCGTACTGGTCTCTTGCGGCCGAGCCGTGTAGCGGGGTGGCAGTCCTTTTTAAGACTGCATCGGTTGAATGCCGGAGAGTTATCGAGGTAGAAATGGGTAGGTGCCTGGTCTTAGACGTCTTCATGAGGGGACAGGAGCTTCGGCTCATTAACATCTATGGTCCACAGTCAAAGTGAGGACCGTAAATGTCTCTTCCTGAAGATTAAGCCCTATCTTTTTACGAGTCGGCAGGTGGTCTTTGGAGGTGACTTTAACACTGTCACAAGGCTTCGTGATAGGGGAGGCTCCATTGACCGGCTGGCTTATGATAGTAATACTCTTAATAGCATAGCTAGTGACGCTCGCCTGGTGGATGTCCACATCCGGCACACCCCAGGTCACTGTGGTTTCACCTTTCATAGAGGTAGCTGTAGGTCTAGGATAGACAGGTTTTTTTTGAAGGAGGAAGCCATCTCTTCAGCAGTGTCCGTTGTTGAGGTGGAGTTCTCCGATCACTGTCTGATTTATTTTTCTCTGAATGTTTCAGAAACCTCTCGGATGGGAAAGGGACTATGGAAGCTGAATTCGTCCCTCTTGGAAGAAGCAGAGATAAGACAATCCTTTGAGGACTTTCTTCAGAGCCAGGTACCGCTTTTGGATCTCTGTAGCGATAAGTCAGAGTGGTGGGAGATCTTCAAGGAACGGGTTGCGAGTTTCTTCCGCCAGCTCTCGAGCCACAGGAGCCTGAGCAGGTACCGCCTGTATCAGGAACTGAGGAGGAAACTCGAACATCTCGTCTCGGCTGGAGGTGACCGTGAGGAGATCTCCAGAGTGAAGTCTTTACTCAAGAGGTGTCAGTACGATAGGCACACATCTTTGGTTTTTGAGAGGGATTTCGGGAGGTACCGCTCGCCCGACCCCTACAGAAACTGTAAGATGTCAGTGAGTTGTAAGGTGGTGACAGGACTGATCGACAGTACGGGTTCCCTGAACAGATCCAAATCAGGGATCCTGGAGGTGATCAGATCTTTCTACTCACACTTCTTGGGGAAGAGGGATCTGGATCGGAACGTGATGTCGGCTTTCCTGGCCGAAGCCATCCCTGAGCCAGGGGATGACCCCTCGCTTCACGTTTTGACAGAGGCAATCAGGGAAGAGGAAGTGCGACTGGCCATTGATGGGCTTCGGCCTAAGAAATCGCCAGGTCCGGATGGCTTAACATCCGAGTTTTATAAGACCTTTAGGGACTCCTTGGTCCCCCTCTTGACTGAGGTGTTTAACGAGTGTCTCTCCTCGGGCGCTCTTTCCCGGTCAATGAGGCAGTCAGCCCTGATTATCCTGTCAAAGGGTAAAGACTCGTCCCGTATTGAGAATTGGCGTCCCATAGCGCTTCTCAATACGGACCGGAAGGTTCTGGCAAAGGTGCTGTTCAATCGGCTGGTGAAGTTTGCACCCCGGCTCCTTTCGGGGGCCCAGCATTGCTCTGTTCCAGGCCGCAGCACTTTTAGTGCAGTACTCGGTGTCCGAGAGGCAGTGGAGCAGGGTAGGGCTGGCCACTGGAAGGGGTACTTGCTGTCTTTAGATCAGGCGAAGGCTTTTGATCGGGTTAACCACGAGTACCTCTGGTCCGTCCTTCTGAGGTACGGTCTGCCTGGGGGGTTTGTAAATTGGCTAAAGATCCTGTATGCGGGGGCAGAGACTTTCCCGCTCATGAATGGTTGGTCTGGCCACCCTTTTGAGGTTGGGTCTGGGGTCCGCCAGGGCTGTCCGTTGAGCCCGCTGTTATACGTGTTCGCGATAGATCCCCTTTTAAGGAGGATTGAGCGCGGGCCGTTGGCGGGAGTCAGGATGGACCAGGCGGCCCCAGAAGCCACTCTGAGGGTGGTAGCGTATGCTGATGACGTCTCCCTTTTCGTATCCTCGGGTGAGGAGGCGGAGTGGGTCATGTCTGAGGTTGGTCGCTACTCGGAGGCTTCTGGGTCCGGAATTAATCAGGAAAAGTGTGAGAGTCTCTGGCTGGGAGGGGGAGATCCTAGTTTCGGTCTCCCGGACACTCTTCCAGAGCCTCAGGCATCAGCAAAAATCCTAGGTATCGAATTTGGCCCGGGGGACTACCCCCAGCAAAATTGGGAGGGCAGACTCAGGATCGCCGCCCAGAAGGTGGACCAATGGAAGGGTTGGTCTTTGACCCTGAGGGAAAGGGTTAGCCTGGTTAAGGGTTTTTTGCTACCCTTGTTAATATACCTGGGCAGTGTCTGCATGTTGCCAGAGCCGCTCTGGACACGGGTCTACAGCCTGTTTTTCCAAATGTTATGGGGAAATAGGCTGAACCTAGTCAAGCGAGAGGTCAAATATCGCACAAGGAGACTAGATGGGTTGGGTATGGTCAACCCAGTGGTGTTTCTAGTAAACACTTTTGTCAAGACTAACATCGCCAACCTCTGGTCAGAGAGGGCTCCTCCGTGGGTATTCTCCTGCAGGTGATGGCTTCGGCCCTTCTTCCAGGAATGGGAGACAGGAGGGCAAGTGAAGGACCTGCGCACACCGCATGGGCATCTCCTGGCTTACGCTACCCCGGTTCTGAAGGTGATCCGCCGGTGGGGTCTGGGAATGTGGGAGATCAGGACCATGTCGAGGAAATTCCTTGACAGGAGGGTCCTGTTGACCCATTTCCAGAAGCGTCTGGTGCTCAAAGATTGCCCAAGTCGGGATCTGGAGGGCGGTCTGAGGTTATTGAATTCTTCACGGGTCCCCTTGAAGTTTTGGGACTTGGCTTGGCGCTGCTTCCACGGGAAACTGTATGTAAGGGACAACCTGAAGTGTAGGAACTCCGAAGATCGGGGTTGTCCCCGTGAGGAGTGTTGCGACACGCTGGAAAGCATGGAGCACTTCCTCCTTCAGTGTCCTTTTAATGCAGGGGTCTACAACAGGGTGGGTGCTTCCATAGGCTGGCCTCGGCTGGCACACCTTTCCTATGCGGAGTGGGCGTATGGGGCATTCGGATCCCTGGGTGGCCGAGATCGGGGCACTTTATTTCTAGTCAGTTTAGTCGTCAGGTTTTACACGTGGAACGCACGGTGCTTAGTGTCAACTCAGCAGAAAATCCTCCCCCGGGACGAGGTTGTTAGGAACATTCTGGGTGGCCTGGTGAAGGTGCGCTCTCTGGAGTATGACAGGCTGGGTGCAGCGAGGGCCTCTCTTCTCTGGAGAGGGTTCTCATTTAATGTACCCTAGGGCCTAGATAAGCAGGTAAGTGGTAGGGCCAGGTAGATAGCTTCAGTAGGGACAGGTAGATAGTTAGGACAGGACAGGGACAGCCGAGGGACAGTTAGGTAGGCACGCGGTGAGTTAGGTAGGGCAGTAGGGTCAGGCAGGGAGAGACAGGGAAAGGTAGGTAGATAAATAGGGACAGATGTTTAGGCAGGTAGGGACGGCTGGTAGAGTAAGGCTTGTTAGGATAGAAGCCTGTCATCTCCGGGTTCCTGGTGGCGGGCTGGGGGCTTTTCACTGTCAGATTTTTGTTTTGCAGAAGTGAATTACTGATATAGGGCTTACAGGCCCAATCCTGGCTCTGGGGAAGTGTTGTAATATAGAGAGTTAGGTTGTATTGTATTATATAGTATTGTATTGTAAGATGTTCCTGGAGGTCATGAGTTCCTCAGTGAAGCTTATTTTTGTATTGTGTTGGGGGTTTTATGGTGGTGGGAGGGGGGTTGGTGGTAGGTTTGTTATAGTTGTATTTGCTGTGTAACTAAAAAAAAAAAAAAAAATTATATATATATATATATTATATATATATATATATATAAAAGGAAAAAAAAAATTGTGTGGTTTAGATAGATGTGTTTTAAGCCAGGTGGCTTTTGTGTTTCTTTTTGGGCGATGGAGCAGAGTTTTCTTTGTCAGGTTTGGTGTGAAGTGTGTATGTGTGTATTAATAAAATGCTTCTTATCTCCTTGGGTGACGTAACCTGGGGAGGAGGAGATCTGGAGGAAACAAAAAGTGAGATGAAGTCGGCTGCAATTCTAGGCTCAAGTCGCCTTTCTCAGATCGCAGCCGCTAAGGAGCTTGAGGCTGGGCAAGTCCAGGAATGGGAGACCGGCCGGGAATCCCTGGTGCAGCATCAGAGAGAAAGATGAAGGAGGAAGCTTCTCTGAGGAAGAAGACAGGTTTTGTTTTGGGGGGGGTTGCTTTGAATGGGGGCAGTTATGCTGGACTCGGACTTTTGCTTGGAGTGGGGGGGTAATGTTGGACTCGGACGGTTGTTTTGCTGGGGTTTGGATTTTTGTTCTTTATTAATTGTAAGTTTTGTATTTTTTATATTAAGAGTTCCCTGTATACAGAGATACAGGATAAGATCCTGTCTGCAGTCACCACTAGGGGGAGCTCCTGTATACAGAGATACATAATAAGATCCTGTCTGCAGCCACCACTAGGGGGAGCTCCTGTATGCAGAGGTACCTAATGGGTTATTGGTGCTGACACCTCTAGGGGCGCTCCCTGTACGCAGAGATACATAACTGCAGCTATAGCTCTGTGTTACCGCAGATATTCCCCGATCAGAGCTCTTACACAGTTTGTCACCCAGCTTTCCTTGGCTCCTGATCAGCATGGCCCCCTGCATCTGTCACATCGCCGCTTCCTTTGTGTGATTATTACGAGTCTTCCGTGCCACTAATGAAGTAACTGTCAGCGCAGATTTCCCTGTCTCCAGCGACAATTCACGTTACATCTGCAGTAAAATCAATCGCTCATTGATTTCCATTGTGTTTTCTTATTTGTTTTCTTCTCCGTCCCAAATCTGTGCTCAGCATCCGCCGCGTGCACAGTATCAGCTAATGGCTGGAGAAGTAGGGCAGGCGCGATGCGGAGCGTGTACCCTGCAGCAGCGTCGCCACCCAAGGGAACATTTATATAATAAGTCGGATTATCGAGCGTCCCTTACATCAGCCTGCGCGTCCCTTACATCAGCCTGCTTTTCCCTTACATCAGCCTGCGCGTCCCTTACATCAGCCTGCGCGTCCCTTACATCAGCCTGCGCGTCCCTTACATCAGCCTGCGCGTCCCTTACATCAGCCTGCTCGTCCCTTACATCAGCCTGCGCGTCCCTTACATCAGCTTGCGCGTCCCTTACATCAGCCTGCGCGTCCCTTACATCAGCCTGCGCGTCCCTTACATCAGCTGCGCGTCCTTACATCAGCCTGCGAGTCCCTTACATCATCCTGCGCGTCCCTTACATCAGCCTTCGAGTCCCTTACATCAGCCTGCGCGTCCCTTACACCAGCCTGCGGTCCCTTACATCAGCCTGCGCGTCCCTTACACCAGCCTGCGCGTCCCTTACATCATCCTGCGAGTCCTTACATCAGCCTGCGCGTCCCTTACATCAGCCTTCGAGTCCCTTACATCAGCCTGCGCGTCCCTTACATCAGCCTGCGCGTCCCTTACATCAGCCTGCGCGTCCCTTACGTCAGCCTGCGCGTCCCTTACGTCAGCCTGCGCGTCCCTTACGTCAGCCTGCGCGTCCCTTACGTCAGCCTGCGCGTCCCTGACGTCAGCCTGCGCGTCCCTGACGTCAGCCTGCGCGTCCCTGACGTCAGCCTGCGCGTCCCTGACATCAGCCTGCGCGTCCCTTACATCAGCCTGCGCGTCCCTTACATCAGTCTGCGCGTCCCTTACATCATTCTGCGCATCCCTTACATCAGCCTGCGCGTCCCTACATCAGCCTGCGCGTCCCATACATCAGCCTGCGCGTCCCTTACATCAGCCTGCGCGTCCCTTACATCAGCCTACGCGTCCCTTACATCATTCTGCGCGTCCCTTACATCAGCCTGCGCGTCCCTTACATCAGCCTGCACGTCCCATACATCAGCCTGCGCGTCCCTTACATCAGCCTGCGGTCCCTTACATCAGCCTGCGCGTCCCTTACATCAGCCTGCGCGTCCCTTACATCAGCCTGCGCGTCCCTTACATCAGCCTGCGCGTCCCTTACATCAGCCTGCGAGTCCCTTACATCAGCCTGCGCGTCCCTTACATCAGCCTGCGAGTCCCTTACATCAGCCTGCGAGTCCCTTACATCAGCCTGCGCGTCCCTTACATCAGCCTGCTCGTCCCTTACATCATCCTGCGAGTCCCTTACATCAGCCTGCGCTTCCCTTACATCAGCCTGCGCTTCCCTTACATCAGCCTGCGCTTCCCTTACATCAGCCTGCGCGTCCCTTACATCAGCCTGCGCGTCCCTTACATCAGCCTGCGCGTCCCTTACATCAGCCTGCGCGTCCCTTACATCAGCCTGCGCGTCCCTTACATCAGCCTGCGCGTCCCTTACATCAGCCTGCGCGTCCCTTACATCAGCCTGCGCGTCCCTTACATCAGCCTGCGAGTCCCTTACATCAGCCTGCGCGTCCCTTACATCAGCCTGCGAGTCCCTTACATCAGCCTGCGAGTCCCTTACATCAGCCTGCGCGTCCCTTACATCAGCCTGCCGTCCCTTACATCATCCTGCGAGTCCCTTACATCAGCCTGCGTCCTTACTCACTCTTCATGCCTGCGCTTCCCTTACATCAGCCTGCGCTTCCCTTACATCAGCCTGCGCGTCCCTTACATCAGCCTGCGCGTCCCTTACATCAGCCTGCGCGTCCCTTACATCAGCCTGCGCGTCCCTTACATCAGCCTGCGCGTCCCTTACATCAGCCTGCGCGTCCCTTACATAATCTTGCGCGTCCCTGACATAAGCCTGCGTGTCCCTTACATCAGCCTGCGCGTCCCTTACATCAGCCTGCGCGTCCCTTACATCAGCCTGCGCGTCCCTTACTTCAGCCTGCGCGTCCCTTACATCAGCCTGCGCGTCCCTTACATCAGCCTGCGCGTCCCTTACATCAGCCTGCGCGTCCCTTACACCAGCCTGCGCGTCCCTTACACCAGCCTGCGTGTCCCTTACCCCAGCCTGCGCGTCCCTTACACCAGCCTGCGCGTCCCTTACATCAGCCTGCGCTTCTCTTACATCAGCCTGCGCGTCCCTTACATCAGCCTGCGCGTCCCTTACATCAGCCTGCGCGTCCCTTACACCAGCCTGCGCGTCCCTTACATCAGCCTGCACTTCTCTTACATCAGCCTGCGCGTCCCTTACATCAGCCTGCGCGTCCCTTACACCAGCCTGCGCGTCCCTTACATCAGCCTGCGCTTCTCTTACATCAGCCTGCTCGTCCCTTACATCAGTCTGCGCGTCTCTTACATTCCGGATTTCCTGATTGGTCGGCTGCAGGCACGGACACAGTGCGGCCGGAATAATCCTGAGCGGCCCCATCGGTCATTATTACAGTGGTCGTCTCTCATACCGGAATCCGACACGTTTCAGCCTCTCCCAGTCCTCGGTTTCATCCAGTGAGTCTGCCCGGTGTGAGGACGGGCGCGGTGTCATTTAACTGCTTGAGAGATTAGAAATTTAGGAGCCTGGGAAAGATGGGTGACGACTCTTGAGTGTTATAAGGGCGCTTAGCTTTTACGCGGCTGAGTAGACGGGGCGACTTTCTTCAGTTCTTTCATATCTGTAACCCACGCGTTTCAGGAACGTGCTGTGTGACCCGTAGTAAGCTAGGTGGATCTGCGGCCTGTGGCTTTTCTGCTTTGGTGAAACACTGGCTCCCATCATCCTCTGACAAGTGGCAATGCTGCTTCTCCTGTAAACCCCTCAGTTCAGTTTTAGTTTCGGTTACTAATGCGTTTCAGGAATGTGTTGTGTCCGCCGCACGGTTCAGCAATGTGACCTCCAGCTGTAGTGACAGTGTTACTCCCATCGCGCCCGGACAGGCTGCGGAATGGCTTCAGCGCTGAGCCCCTCAGTTCAGCTTTAACTTCAATCCGACGCGTTTCGGAATGTGTTACGTCTCCTGTATTAATCAACTGTTGCCCAAAACTCGCGATTCTTCAATTCTACGTAAAATACAACTCCCACCCTGCAGTTTAGTTTATCTGTCACATCAGCAGCCGACGCGTTTCAGGAACGCATTGTGTCTCCTATAATGTATCTCACTCCCATCATGCACTGATGGATGGCAGTATGGTTTTTTAGTCAAACGCATGAATTGATCTTCAGTAATCTTTGTGTTTCAAGAATGTGTTGTGGACCCTAAAGTATGTAACAATGCTTCATAAGCAATGGAGAAACTACAACTCCCAGCATTCCCTGACAGACTGATGCATAGTTTCTGATGCGTACCAACACATTTCCGGACTGACATCTGTAGGAAAGCTTTTCAGCGAATCCCCTCCGTTCCGCTTGCGCGCCGTATCCAACGCGTTTTGGGAATGTGTTGTCTCTCATAGTGAACATCTGAGATCTTCCGCCTCCGGTGCTCCAGCTTCTTGGAAACTACAACTCCCAGAATGTCCTCGCAGCATGGCACACAGGAGCGGAGGCGGCGGCCGCAGTGATAGGGTTAATGTGTCAGGACTCCAGGATTCATGGAGCTGTTGTGATCACTTCATTATCTCTCTCTCCAGAGCTAATTAACTCAATCTTCATTCACACACAGCAGATAAGGGCACTAATTAAACCTCCAGCCTAATTTTCCTGCTTCTGTCTCAGCTCCACTTTCCTTGCAGAAAATAAATCACATCTGGTCCCCCTCGCCCGCGGGGCTGACAGTCAATGGATGGATGCAGCCGCAGGAGATAGCGTGCCTCGGCTGCTTGATAGCATCGATCGCTCAACACTTTCTCCACGACTTCAAGTTCTCTTCTCCAAGTCCCCAAGAAGGAGGCGACGGCGGCCGATGGCCCAGAGTCATCACGGGCCGTAATAGGGCAATGTCCATCATAGTGGTGGAAAAGCCGACTCTGGGGGCAATGGGGCAGAACTTGTAAAAGGGCAAATGACAGCGGCAGGATAGTGCAAGGGGCAGCTACACGGAGGCACTGTGCTACAACGGGCACACGGAGGATCTGTGCAAAGGCCCATCAGGCTGTGAACCCCTAAAAAACTCCTGAGGACAACCATCAACCTGTCATTAGAAGATACTAATTACCATATATACTCATCCTGAGTATATACTAATCCCGTGACCGGCCATGAATCAGGAACAGTCCACGTGACCGCCGTGTATCGGGAGCACCCCACGAGACCTGCCGTGCACCGGGAACATCCCAGAAGACCTGCCGTGTACCGGGACCACCCCACAAGACCTGCCGTACACCGGGAACATCCCAGAAGACCTGCCGTGTACCGGGACCACCCCACAAGACCTGCCGTACACCGGGAACATCCCAGAAGACCTGCCGTTTACCGGGACCACCCCACAAGACCTGCCATGTACCGGGACCACCCCACAAGACCTGCCGTACACCGGGAACATCCCAGAAGACCTTCCATACACCGGGAACATTCCAGAAGACCTGCCGTGTATCGGGACCACCCCACAAGACCTGCCATACACCGGGAACATCCCAGAAGACCTTCCATACACCGGGAACATCCCAGAAGACCTCCCGTGTATCGGGACCACCCCACAAGACCTGCCGTACACCGGGAACATTTCAGAAGACCTTCCATACACCGGGAACATCCCAGAAGACCTGCCGTACACCGGGACCACCCCACAAGACCTGCCGTACACCGGGACCACCCCACAAGACCTGCCGTACACCGGGAACATCCCAGAAGACCTGCCTTGTACCAGGACCACCCCACAAGACCTGCCGTGTACCGGGACCACCCTACAAGACCTGCCGTACACCGGGAACATCCCAGAAGACCTTCCATACACCAGGAACATCCCAGAAGACCTGCCGTGTATCGGGACCATCCCACAAGACCTGCTGTACACCGGGAACATCCCAGAAGACCTTCCATACACCGGGAACATCCCAGAAGACCTCCCGTGTATCGGGACCACCCCACAAGACCTGCCGTACACCGGGAACATTTCAGAAGACCTTCCATGCACTGGGAACATCCCAGAAGACCTGCCGTACACTGGGACCACCCACAAGACCTGCTGTACACCGGGACCACCCCACAAGACCTGCCGTACACCGGGAACATCCAGAAGACCTGCCGTGTACCGGGACCACCCCCACAAGACCTGCCGTGTACCGGGACCACCCCACAAGACCTGCCGTACACCGGGAACATCCCAGAAGACCTTCCATACACCGGGAACATCCCAGAAGACCTGCCGTGTATCGGGACCACCCCACAATACCTGCCGTACACCGGGAACATCCCAGAAGACCTTCCATACACCGTGAACATCCCAGAAGACCTCCCATGTATCGGGACCACCCCACAAGACCTGCCGTACACCGGGAACATTTCAGAAGACCTTCCATACACCGGGAACATCCCACAAGACCTGCCGTACACCGGGACCACCCCACAAGACCTTCCATACATCAGGGACATCCCAGAAGACCTGCTGTACACCGGGACCACCCCACAAGACCTGCTGTACACCGGGACCACCCCACAAGACCTGCCGTACACCGGGAACATCCCAGAAGACCTGCCATACACCGGGAACATCCCAGAAGACCTGCCGTGTACCGGGAACACCCCACAAGACCTGCTTATACCGGGAACATCCCAGAAGACCTGCCATATACCGTAAACATCCCAGAAGACCTGCCGTATACCGGGAACACCCCACAAGACCTGCCATATACCAGCAACATCCCACGAGACCTGCTGTATACCGGGAACACCCACAATACCTGCCATATACCGGGAACAGCCCACAAGACTTGCCATATACCGGGAACACCCCACAAGACCTGCTGTATGCCGGGAACACCCCACAAGACCTGCCGTATACTGGGAACACCTCACAAGACCTACCGTATACCGGGAACATCCCAGAAGACCTGTCATGTGCTGGGAACATCCCACAAGACCTGCCGTATACCGGGAACACCCCACAAGACCTGCCGTATACCGGGAACACCCCACAAGACCTGCCGTATACCGGGAACACCCCACAAGACCTGCCATAACCGGGGAACACCCTACAAGACCTGCCTATACCGGAACACCCCACAAGACCTGCCGTATACCGGGAACACCCCACAAGACCTGCCGTATACCGGAACACCCACAAGACCTGCCTATACACCGAAAACATCCCACAAGACCTACCTATACTGGAAACACCCCACAAGACCTGCCTTATACCGGAACACCCCACAAGACCTGTAGTATATCGGGAACATCTCCACAAGACTCCGGTATACCGGAAACACCCCACAAGACGCATTATACGAGAACACCCCACAAGACTACGTTATATCGGAACATCCCACCCAAAAAACCCTGCAAGAGTGGCATACTAAAAACCCCACGAGACATACCGTATTACCAGGAACATCCCACAAAACCTGGCAGTATACATGACAAACCCTCATCAAACTGCGTATACCGGACCTTCAGAAAACCCTTTTGTAGATGTTTGATACTGGCAAAGCTTGCCGCTTGTGCACTGTGGCACCCCTCGAAAAAAACGTGCATGTCTCATGTTGGCCAGCACGTGGCATGCAGCTTGTGAACTTGTCCCTTAATAAATGACGTGCAGGTATATTGTAGGGGGCGGTAATGGTGTGTAGGGGCTTTATTTGTCGGGCTTTATTTGTCGAGGGCTTTATTTGTCGGGCTTTATTTTCGGGGCTTTATTTGTCGGGGCTTTATTTGTCGGGGCTTTATTTGTCGGGGCTTTATTTGTCGGGCTTTATTTATCGGGGCTTTATTTATCTGGGCTTTATTTATCGGGGCTTTATTTGTCGGGGCTTTATTTGTCGGGCTTTATTTGTCTGGGATTTATTTGTTGGGCTTTATTTTGCTTTTGGAGCTTTATTTGTCGGACTTTATTTGTCTGGACTTTATTTGTCTGGACTTTATTTGTCTGGACTTTATTTGTCTGGGCTTTATTTGTTGGGCTTTATTTGTTGGGCTTTATTTGTCGGCATTATTTGTGGGGTCATTATTTGTTGGGCTTATTTGGGTTATTTGTCTGAGCTTTATTTGGCGGGGCATTATTTGTCTGGGTTGTTCTTATTTGTCGGGGCTTTATCTGTCGGGGCTTTATCTGTCGGGGCTTTATCTGTCGGGGCTTTATCTGGTTTCGGGGCTTTATCTGTCGGGGCTTTTTCTGTCGGGGCTTTTCTGTCGGCTTTCTTCGGGCTTTTTGTCTGTGGCTTTATTTGTCGGGGCTTTATCTGTCGGGGCTTTATTTTCTGTGCTTTATTGCCGGGGCTTTATTTGTCGGGGCATTATTTGTTGGGGCTTTATCTGTCTAGGCTTTATTTGTCGTGGCTTTATTTGCCGGGGCTTTATTTTTCGGGCATTATTTGTTGGGACTTTATCTGTCGGGGCTTTATTTGTCGGGGCTTTATTTGTCGTGGCATTATTTGTCTGAGCTTTATTTGTCGTGGCTTTATCTGTCGTGGCATTATTTGTCTGAGCTTTATTTGCCGGGGCTTTATTTGTCGGGGCATTATTTGTTGGGGCTTTATCTGTCTAGGCTTTATTTGTCGGGGCTTTATTTGCCGGGGCTTTATTTTTCGGGGCTTTATCTGTCGGGGCTTTATCTGTCGGGGCTTTATCTGTCGGGGCTTTATCTGTCGGGGCTTTATCTGTCGGGTGCTTTTATCTGTGTTGTCGGGGCTTTATTTGTCGTGGCATTATTTGTCTGAGCTTTATTTGTCGTGGCTTTATCTGTCGTGGCATTATTTGTCTGAGCTTTATTTGCCCGGGCTTTATTTGTCGGGGCATTATTTGTTGGGGCTTTCTGTCTAGGCTTTATTTGTCGGGGCTTTATTTGCCGGGGCTTTATTTTTCGGGGCATTATTTGTTGGGGCTTTATCTGTCGGGGCTTTATTTGTCGGTGCTTTATTTGCTGATATTGCTCCCGACCTTTCGCCCCTGTACCACATCATTGCCAGCCAGACATTGACATTTTATAGTTGTCTGTGATCAGGATGAGTGTCCGTGGCTCGAGCCCAGTCTGAGGGGGCGTCCTGTGAGACCCGTCTAGTCAGCGGCTGTAACATGAAGAGTGGGTGATGGAAAATGCTGTAAATGAGATAAGTGAGGCCATCACTGCAGAATGTGGCACAGAGGAGAGCGGCCGGGGAACTGTCGGGTGCTATCCCCTTCCCGTATACTCGGCCGCCATATGACATGTTGGTGAACAGTATTTCTTTGTCCTAATGTAAGAAACCTGATATTGGTCAGAAATTCATGTCCAGGCTTCATGCCCCATAAAACCAGGGGGAGGAGGAGAAAATAGCAAGTCCCTGCAAACCCATAAAGGGGCCCCATCAGTGGCTCAAGATGTGGTGTTATCCGGCACAGCTAGGGTCTCAGGCCCATGTGAAGTGATCACGCCATCTTACGTGTACGTGTGACCAGCGTGTGAGGAGCCTAGGAAGTCACGGCATGGTGGTGGGAGGATGGGATGTGTGAACGGCACCCTACAAGAGCAGATGACCAAATATCAGGGGACTGTCCCCCCTATGAGGTAGAAAAGGCAAAACCATGCAGGGAATACATGATGTCTCCATGCATGGTAGAGATCATTAACATGTTTCCTGTCTGATGTGGATGTAGTAGAAATGAAGCAGAATGAGAAACTACCAACACTGCTTACATCACTACCACCACTATTGTCAAAACCACCACCACCACAGCCAACACTACCACCACTACAGGTAACACTACAGTCAGTCGCTACAGGCAACACTACCATCAGTACAAGCAACACTACCATCACTACAGGCAACACTACCATCAGTACAGGCAACACTACCATCATACAGGCACACTACATCAGCACAGGCAACACAACCATCAGTACAGGCAACACTACCATCAGTACAAGCAACACTACATCAGTACAGGCAACACTACATCAGTACAGTCAACACTACCATCAGCACAGGCAACACAACCATCAGTACAGGCAACACTACCATCAGTACAGGCAACACTACCATCAGTACAGGCAACACTACCATCAGCACAGGCAACACAACCATCAGTACAGGCGACACTACCATCAGTACAAGCAACACTACCATCAGTACAAGCAACACTACCATCAGTACAGGCAACACTACCATCACTACAGGCAACACTACCATCAGCACAGGCAACACAACCATCAGTACAGGCAACACTACCATCAGTACAAGCAACACTACCATCAGTACAAGCAACACTACCATCAGTACAGGCAACACTAACATCAGTACAGGCAACACTAACATCACTACAGGCAACACTACCATCACTACAGGCAACACTACCATCACTACAGGCAACACAACCATCAGTACAGGCAACTGTACCATCAGTACAGGCAACACTACCATCAGTACAGGCAACACAACCATCACTACAGGCAACACTACAGGCAACACTACCATCAGTACAGGCAACACTACCATCAGTACAGGCAACACAACTATCACTACAGGCAACACTACCATCACTACAGGCAACACTACAGTCAGTCACTACAGGCAACACAACCATCACTACAGGCAACTGTACCATCAGTACAGGCAACACTACCATCAGTACAGGCAACACTACTACCATTTAAGGTAACACTACCATCGCTACAGGCAACACCACCACTACAGTTAACACTACCATCACTACAGGCAACACTACCATCACTACAGGCAACACAACCATCAGTACAGGCAACATAACCATCGCTACAGGCAACACTACCATCACTACAGGTAACACTACCATCAATCACTACAGGCAACACAACCATCACTACAGGCAACTGTACCATCAGTACAGGCAACAGTATACAGGCAACACTACCACCACCACAGCCAACACTACCACCACTACAGGCAACACTACCATCACTACAGGAAACACTACCATCAGTACAGGCAACAGTACCATCACTACAGACAACACTATCATCAGTACAGGCAACACTACCATCACTACAGGCAACACTACCATCAGTACAGGCAACAGTACCATCACTACAGACAACACTATCATCAGTACAGGCAACACTACCATCACTACAGGCTTCCTGTTTGTGCTGCAGTTCTGGGAAGATGGCATCTGTAAAACGAGTGTCCGTCACTGAGCTCATCCTCCATGATCCAGGATGGGCAGCAGCTCAGTGATACATTCCAGTAACCCCCGGGGTGCTGTACAACTGCAGACGGCTGCACACCGAACAGATGGTGCACAGATCAGGGTCTGCCACATAGAGCGGACTAACTGGAGGTCCAGTCCTGAGGCCTAAAAGCTTATGGCAGAACCGACAGACCCAATGCAGCACCGACAGCCTGGTACCAGGAGACAGAGCAGAACCGACAAACCATCCCCAGCACCGACAGCCTGGTACCGGGAGACGGGGCAGAACTGATAGACCGTCCACATAACCTACAGCCTAGTACCGGGAGACAGAGAAGAACCGAGGGACCGTCCCCAGCACCTACAGCCTGGTACCAGGAGACAGAGCAGAACGGACAGACCGTCACCATCACCTACAGCCTGGTACCGGGAGATGGCAGAACCGACAGACCGTCCCCATCACCTACAGCTTGGTACCGGGAGACAGAGCAGAACCGACAGACGTCTCCATCACCTGCAGCCTGGTACCGGGAGACAGAGCAGAACCATAGACCGTCCCCAGCACCTACAGCCTGGTACCAGGAGACAGAGCAGAACCGACAAACCATCCCCAGCACTGACAGCCTGGTACGGGAGACGGGGCAGAACTGATAGACGTCCACATAACCTACAGCCTAGTACGGGAGACAGAGAAGAAACCGAGGGACCGTCCCCAGCACCTACAGCCTGGTACCAGGAGACAGAGCAGAACGGACAGACCGTCACATCACCTACAGCCTGGTACCGGGAGATGCAAACGCAGACGTCCCAACAGTGGTACCGGGTGACAGAGCAGACAACGGTCTCCATACCTGCAGCCTGGTACCAGGCAGAACACAGACCTCAGCACAAGCTGGTACAGGAGACAGAGCAGAACCGACAAACCATCCCCAGCACCGACAGCCTGGTACCGGGAGACGGGGCAGAACTGATAGACCGTCCACATAACTACAGCCTAGTACCGGGAGACAGAGAAGAACCGAGAGACCGTCACCATCGACCTACAGCCTGGTACCGGGAGATGGCAGAACCGACAGACCGTCCCATCACCTACAGCTTGGTACCGGGAGACGAGCAGAACCAACAGACCGTCCCATCACCTGCAGCCTGGTACCGGGAGACAGAGCAGAACCGACAGACCGTCCCAGCACCTACAGCCTGGTACCAGGGAGGGGCAGAGACGACAGACCGTCCCCATCACTGCACCTGGTACTGGGAGACAGAACAGAACCGACAGACCGTCCACATCACCTACAGCCTGATACCGGGAGACGGCAGAACCGACAGACCATTCCAGCAACCTACAGCCTGGTACCTGGAGCAGAGCAGAACCGACAGTCCGTCCCCAGCACCTACAGCCTGGTACTCGGAGACTGAGAACACGACAGACCGTCCCATCACCGACAGCCTGGTACCGAAGACAGGCAGAACCGCAGACCGACCCAGCACCTACAGCCTGGTACCGGGAGAAGATGCAGAACCGACAGACCATCCCAGCACCTACAGCCTGGTACCGGGAGACGGGGCAGAACGAAGACCTCCCATCACCTACAGCCTGGTACCAGGAGATCAGAGAGAACCGACAGACCGTCCCCATCACCTACAGCTGGTACCGGGAGAGGAGCAGAAACCGACAGACCGTCCCATCACCTACAGCCTGGTACCGGGAGACAGAGCAGAACGACAGACCGTCCCATCACTACAGCCTGGTACGGGAGACAGAGCAGAACCGACAGACCGTCCCCATCACCTCAGCCTGGTACGGAGCGGGGACAGAGCAGAACCAAGACCGTCCCATCCCTGCAGCCTGGTACCGGGAGACAGAGCAGAACCGAGAGACCGTCCCATCACCTACAGCCTGTACCGGGAGACAGAGCAGAACCGACAGACCGTCCCCATCACCTACAGCCTGGTACGGGAGACAGAGCAGAACGACAGACGCTCCCATCACCTACAGCCTGGTACCGGAGACAGAGCAGAACCGACAGACCGTCCCAGCACCTACAGCTGGTACCGGAGACAGAGCAGAACGAACAGACCGTCAGCACCCAGCACCTACAGCCTGGTACCAGGGACGGAGCAGAGAACCGACAGACGTCCCATCACCTGACAGCCTGGTACCGGGAGACAGAGCAGAACCGACAGACCGTCCCATCACCTACAGCCTGGTACCGGGAACAGAGCAGAACGACAGACCGTCCCATCACCTACAGCCTGGTACCGGGAGACAGAGCAGAACCGAACAGACCGTCCCATCACCTACAGCCTGGTACCGGGAGACAGAGCAGAACCGACAGACCGTCCCATCACCTACAGCTGGTACCGGGAGACAGAGCAGAACCGACAGACCGTCCCCATCACCTACAGCCTGGTACCGGGAGACAGAGCAGAACCGACAGACCTCCCAGCACCTACAGCCTGGTACCGGGAGACAGAGCAGAACCGAAGCCCTGTCCCCATCACCTACAGCCTGGTACCGGGAGACGAGCAGAACCGACAGACCGTCCCACATCCTACAGCCTGGTACCGGGAGACAGAGCAGAACCGACAGACCGTCCCATCACCTACAGCCTGGTACCGGGAGACAGGCAGAACCGACAGACCGTCCCCAGCACCTACAGCCTGGTACCAGGGAGACAGAGCAGAACCGACAGACCGTCCCCAGCACCTACAGCCTGGTACCGGGAGACAGAGCAGAACCGACAGACCGTCCCCAGCACCTACAGCCTGGTACCGGGAGACAAAACAGAACCGACAGACCGTCCCCATCCACTACAGCCTGGTACCGGAGACAGAGCAGAACCGACAGACCGTCCCCAGCACCTACAGCCTGGTACCGGGAGACAGAGCAGAACCGACAGACCGTCCCCAGCACCTACAGCCTGGTACCGGGAGACAGAGCAGAACCGACAGACCGTCCCAGCACCTACAGCCTGGTACACGGGACAGAGCAGAACCGACAGACCGTCCCAGCACCTACAGCCTGGTACGGGAGACAGAGCAGAACCGACAGACCGTCCCACACCTACAGCCTGGTACCGGGAGACAGAGCAGAACCGACAGACCGTCCCCAGCACCTACAGCCTGGTACCGGGAGACAGAGCAGAACCGACAGACCGTCCCAGCACCTACAGCCTGGTACCAGGGAGACAGACGAACCGACAGACCTTCCCCATCACCTACAGCCTGGTACCGGGAGACAGAGCAGAACCGACAGACGTCCCAGCACCTACAGCCTGGTACCGGGAGACGGGCAGAACGACAGACCGTCCCATCACCTACAGCCTGGTACCGGGAGAGAGCAGAACCGACAGACCGTCCCCAGCACTACAGCCTGGTACCGGGATACAGACAGAACGAGAGACCGTCCCCAGCACCTACAGCCTGGTACGGGAGACAGAGCAGAACGACAGACCGTCCCCAGCACCTACAGCCTGGTACGGAGACAGGCAGAACCGACAGACCGTCCCAGCTACAGCCTGTACCGGTGACAGGGCAGAACCGACAGACCGTCCCAGCACTACAGCCTGGTACCGGGAGAAGCAGAACCTACCGCACGCCACGACTACAGCCTGGTACCGGGACGACGAACAGACCGTCCCCATCACCTACAGCCTGGTACCGGGAAGAGCAACGACACGTCCCACACCTACAGCCTGGTACCGGGAGACAGACGACCCAGCACCGTCCAGCCTAGGTACCGGGAGACAGGGACCGCCAGACACCAGACAGCCTGGTACCGGGAGACAGACCGTCCCCATCACCTACAGCCTGGTACGGGAGACAGGACCGTCCCCAGCACCGACAGCCTGGTACCGGGAGACAGACCGTCCCCAGCACCGACAGCCTGGTACCGGGAGACAGACCGTCCCAGCCGACAGCCTGGTACCGGGAGAATGACCGTCCCCATCACCTACAGCCTGGTACCGGGAGACAGACGTCCCAACTCACCTACAGCCTGGTACCGGGAGACAGACCGTCCCCAGCACTGACAGCCTGGTACCGGGAGGACAGACCGTCCCCAGCACCGACAGCCTGGTACCGGGAGACAGAACCGTCCCCATCACCTACAGCCTGTACGGGACGGGAGACAGACCGTCCCCAGCACCTACAGCCTGGTACCGGGAGACAGACCGTCCCCAGCACGACAGCCTGGTACCGGGAGACAGACCGTCCGCAGCACCGACAGCCTGGTACCGGGAGAGAATGACCGTCCCCATCACCTACAGCCTGGTACCGGGAGACAGACCGTCCCCACACCTACAGCCTGGTACCGGGAGACAGACCGTCCCCAGCACCGACAGCCTGGTACCGGGAGACAGACCGTCCCAGCACCGACAGCCTGGTACCGGGAGACAGACCGTCCCCATCACCTACAGCCTGGTACCGGGAGACAGACCGTCCCCAGCACCGACAGCCTGGTACCGGGAGACAGACCGTCCCCAGCACCGACAGCCTGGTATCGGGAGACAGACCGTCCGCAGCACCGACAGCCTGGTACCGGGAGAATGACCGTCCCCATCACCTACAGCCTGGTACCGGGAGACAGACCGTCCCCATCACCTACAGCCTGGTACCGGGAGACAGACCGTCCCCATCACCTACAGCCTGGTACCGGGAGACAGACCGTCCCCATCACCTACAGCCTGGTACCGGGAGACAGACCGTCCCCAGCACCGACAGCCTGGTACCGGGAGACAGACCGTCCCCATCCCCTACAGCCTGGTACCGGGAGACAGCAGAGCTGGGTCAGGACAACGCTCCGCAGCTCCTGCACTTGGTCCATTTCTCGGTTCCGGCAGTTACACGGAGATGAGTCTGGATCGGGACTGTCCTATTGTTACCGCAGTACAGATGATGGCGCTGCACCAGAACTGTCTCTGCGTTACTCGTTCTACCCTTACGGGATGATGGGAGTGCTGATCCCCTCCTGGGATTTCTTCACTCAGATTCATTGATTATTTTCCTGTAAATTGACCACAAATCACAAACAGAAAGTGAAGATTATAATGTGCGAGCGTGAGCTGCTGAGCCCCGCATCTAATCCTGCCTGTGTGATACTGACTGCTGAGCTGTGTATCTAATCCTGCATGTGTGATACTGACTGCTGAGCTGTGTATCTAATACTGCCTGTGTGATACTGTCTGCTGAGCCGCGCATCTAATCCTGCCTGTGTGATACTGACTGCTGAGCTGTGTATCTAATCCTGCATGTGTGATACTGACTGCTGAGCTGTGTATCTAATACTGCCTGTGTGATACTGTCTGCTGAGCCGCACATCTAATCCTGCCTGTGTGATACTGACTGCTGAGCCATGTATCTAATCCTATCCTGTGTGATACTGTCTGCTGAGCCGTGTATCTAATACTGCCTTTTTGATACTGTCTGCTGAGCCGTGTATCTAATACTGCCTGTGTGATACTGTCTGCTGAGCCGTGTATCTAATACTGCCTGTGTGATACTGACTGCTGAGCTGTGTATCTAATACTGCCTGTGTGATACTGACTGCTGAACCATGTATCTAATCCTGCCTGTGTGATACTGTCTGCTGAGCTGTGTATCTAATACTGCCTGTGTGATACTGACTGCTGAACCATGTATCTAATCCTGCCTGTGTGATACTGTCTGCTGAGCTGTGTATCTAATCCTGCCTGTGTGATACTGACTACTGAGCCATGTATCTAATCCTGCCTGTGTGATACTGACTGCTGAGCTGTGTATCTAATCCTTTCCTGTGTGATACTGTCTGCAGAGCCGCATATCTAATCCTGCCTGTGTTATACTGACTGCTGAGCTGTGTATCTAATCCTGCCTGTGTGATACTGACTGCTGAACCATTATTTAATCCTCTCCTGTGTGATACTGACTGCTAAGCTGTGTATCTAATCCTGCCTGTGTGATACTGACTACTGAGCCATGTATCTAATCCTGCCTGTGTGATACTGACTGCTGAACCATGTATCTAATCCTGCTTGTGTGATACTGACTGCTGAACCATGTATCTAATCCTGCCTGTGTGATACTGACTGCTGAGCTGTGTATCTAATCCTGCATGTGTGATACTGACTGCTGAGCTGTGTATCTAATCCTGCCTGTGTGATACTGACTGCTGAACCATTATCTAATCCTGCCTGTGTGATACTGACTGCTGAACCATGTATCTAATCCTGCCTGTGTGATACTGACTGCTGAACCATGTATCTAATCCTGCCTGTGTGATACTGACTGCTGAGCCGCGTATCTAATCCTGCCTGTGTGATACTGACTGCTGAGCTGCGTATCTATTCCTGCCTGTGTGATACTGTCTGCTGAGCTGCGTATCTAATCCTCTCCTGTGTGATACTATCTGCTGAGCCGTGTATCTAATCTTGCCTGTGTGATACTGACTGCTGAGCCGCGTATCTAATCCTGCCTGTGTGATACTGTATGCTGAGCTGTATATCTAATCCTATCCTGTGTGATACTGACTGCTGAGCCGTGTATCTAATCCTGCCTGTGTGATACTGACTGCTGAGCCGTATATCTAATCTTCTCCTGTGTGATACTATCTGCTCAGCTGTGTATCTAATCTTATCCTGTGTGATAGTCTGCTGAGTCGTGTATCTAATCCTATCCTGTGTGATACTGTTTGCTGAGGCTAGTATCTAATCTTGCCTATGTGATACTGACTGCTGAGCTGTGTATCTAATCCTGCCTGTGTGATACTGTCTGCTGAGCTGTGTATCTAATCCTATCCTATGTGATACTGACTGCTGAGCTGTGTATCTAATCCTATCCTGTGTGATACTGTCTGCTGAGCTGTGTATCTAATCCTATCCTGTGTGATACTGACTGCTGAGCTCAGCTGTGTATCTAATCCTATCCTGTGTGATACTGACTGATGAGCCGCGTATCTAATCCTGCCTGTGTGATACTGTCTGCTGAGCCGCGTATCTAATCCTGCCTGTGTGATACTGTCTGCTGAGCCACGTATCTAGTCCTGACTGATTGATACTGTCGGCTGAGCTGCGTATCTAATCCTGTCTGTGTGATACTGACTGCTGAGCCATGTATCTAATCCTGCCTATGTGATACTGTCTGCTGAGCCGCGTTTCTAATCCTGCCTATGTGATAATGTCTGCTGAGCCATGTATCTAATTCTACCTGTGTGATACTGTCTGCTGAGCCACGTATCTAATACTGCCGGTGTGATACTGTCTGCTGAGCCGCATATCTGATCTTATCCTGTGTGATACTGCCTGCTGTATCGCCTCCTGTGATGTGTGGTACCGCCTGCTGTATCTCCTCCTGAGATGTGTGGTACCGCCTGCTGTATCTTCTCCTGTGATGTGTGGTACCGCCTGCTGTATCTTCTCCTGTGATGTGTGGTACCGCCTGCTGTATCTTCTCCTGTGATGTGTGGTACCGCCTGCTGTATCTTCTCCTGTGATGTGTGGTACCGCCTGCTGTATCTCCTCCTGTGATGTTTGGTACCGCCTGCTGTATATCCTCCTGTGATGTGTGGTACCGTCTGCTGTATCTCCTCCTGTGATGTGTGGTACCTCCTGCTGTATCTCCTCCTGTGATGTGTGGTACCGTCTGCTGTATCTCCTCCTGTGATGTTTGGTACCGCCTGCTGTATCTCCTCCTGTGATGTGTGGTACCGTCTGCTGTATCTCCTCCTGTGATGTGTGGTACCGCCTGCTGTATCTCCTCCTGAGATGTGTGTACCGCCTGCTGTATCTCCTCCTGAGATGTGTGGTACCGCCTGCTGTATCTTCTCCTGTGATGTGTGGTACCGCCTGCTGTATCGCCTCCTGTGATGTGTGGTACCGCCTGCTGTATCTCTCCTGAGATGTGTGGTACCGCCTGCTGTATCTTCTCCTGTGATGTGTGGTACCGCCTGCTGTATCTTCTCCTGTGATGTGTGGTACCGCCTGCTGTATCTTCTCCTGTGATGTGTGGTACCGCCTGCTGTATCTCCTCCTGTGATGTTTGGTACCGCCTGCTGTATATCCTCCTGTGATGTGTGTACCGTCTGCTGTATCTCCTCCTGTGATGTGTGGTACCTCCTGCTGTATCTCCTCCTGTGATGTGTGGTACCGTCTGCTGTATCTCCTCCTGTGATGTTTGGTACCGCCTGCTGTATCTCCTCCTGTGATGTGTGGTACCGTCTGCTGTATCTCCTCCTGTGATGTGTGGTACCGCCTGCTGTATCTCCTCCTGAGATGTGTGGTACCGCCTGCTGTATCTTCTCCTGTGATGTGTGGTACCGCCTGCTGTATCTTCTCCTGTGATGTGTGGTACCGCCTGCTGTATCTCCTCCTGTGATGTGTGGTACCGCCTGCTGTATCTTCTCCTGTGATGTTTGGTACCGCCTGCTGTATATCCTCCTGTGATGTGTGGTACCTCTTGCTGTATCTCCTCCTGTGATGTGTGGTACCGTCTGCTGTATCTCCTCCTGTGATGTGTGGTACCGCCTGCTGTATCTCCTCCTGTGATGTGTGGTACCGCCTGCTGTATCTCCTCCTGTGATGTGTGGTACCGCCTGCTGTATCTCCTCCTGTGATGTGTGGTACCGCCTGCTGTATCTCCTCCTGTGATGTGTGGTACCGTCTGCTGTATCTCCTCCTGTGATGTGTGGTACCGCCTGCTGTATCTCCTCCTGTGATGTGTGGTACCGTCTGCTGTATCTCCTCCTGTGATGTGTGGTACCGTCTGCTGTATCTCCTCCTGTGATGTGTGGTCGCGCTGCTGTATCTCCTCCTGTGATGTGTGGTACCGTCTGCTGTATCTCCTCCTGTGATGTGTGGTACCGCCTGCTGTATCTCCTCCTGTGATGTGTGGTACCGTCTGCTGTATCTCCTCCTGTGATGTGTGGTACCGTCTGCTGTATCTCCTCCTGTGATGTGTGGTACCGCCTGCTGTATCTCCTCCTGTGATGTGTGGTACCTCCTGCTGTATCTCCTCCTGTGATGTGTGGTACCTCCTGCTGTATCTCCTCCTGTGATGTGTGGTACCGTCTGCTGTATCTCCTTCTGTGATGTGTGGTACCTCCTGCTGTATCTCCTCCTGTGATGTGTGGTACCGTCTGCTGTATCTCCTCCTGTGATGTGTGGTACCGCCTGCTGTATCTCCTCCTGTGATGTGTGGTGCCGCCTGCTGTATCTCCTCCTGTGATGTGTGGTACCGCCTGCTGTATCTCCTCCTGTGATGTGTGGTACTGGCTGCTGTATCTCATCCTGCTATGGTGGTCTCACAGTGATGCTCTGGGGGCCACACATCTATAATTCTCACATTTCTACCTTTGGGCCATAATAGTAATAGGATCTGTGGTCCGATCCCCCCAGAAGCCGCACAGCCCCCTATAGAGACTGACGAGGGGCAGAGGTCAGCAGCACACGCTCTGACCCCCCGACCCACCATCATCAATCTCCGCTGACACCGGCCCCAGCTCCTGGGGAGGGGGTCGCACTCGCCCCATACTGGCATCATGTCATATGTGGGGCGAGGGCCACTGTGCCCACATTCCCCACCAGGGGCCCCCGCCAGCTCCAGGAAAAACTGATTATATGTACAACCATTGGGGGGAAATGAGACCCCGAAAAAGACCCCTGAAAGATGTAACTGCACTGCGAAAGACATAGTGACCCCTGAAAGACATAGCGACCCCCAAAAGACATAGTGACCCCCCCGAAAAACATAGAGACTCGCTGAAAGGTATAGTGACCCCCCCGAAAGATATAGTGACCCACCCCCAAAGACAGAGACTCCCCGAAAGGTATAGTGACCCCCCGAAAAGTATAGTGACCCACCCCCAAAGACAGAGACTCCCCGAAAGGTATAGTGACCCCCCGAAAGGTATAGTGACCCCCGAAAGACATAATGATTCTCTAAAAGACTCAGAGACCTCCTGAAGGTCACACAGTGGGGAGTTGGGGACAATAAGTATTTGATACGCTGCCGATTTTGCAAGTTTTCCCACCTACAGAGAATGGAGAGGTCTGTAATTTTTATCGTAGGTCACTTCACCTGTGAGAGAATCTAAGAATGAAAACCAGAAAATCACATTGTAGGATTTTGAAATAATTAATTAGCATTTTATTACATTGCACAGGCAGCAAAAGAATTGGGGATGTAAAACTTAACATTTAATGAACCTAATGTTAAAAAGGGGACACACAGACAATTACCATCCTCCAAACAAACAGTGAGGATACATGATATAATCAGAGAGTAAAGTCCAATAGGGACTACAAAATATAGGAGATATAAATATAAACCAGACAACTTATAGTTTGCTCTGCACCGCAAGAGCAAAAATTGACTACCTAAATGCAAGTGTATGCATCGCTTATTTGTAAGTCATTTGTCTGAAACGCAATCAAACGTGTGTGAGACAGTATGTATAAAAGGAATGATCTCACCCATTTGAATGGAGATATGCGCTCCAAAATTCATCTCCTAATAAAATATGCATCTGGTCATTTCCAGAGTAGATAAGGCCCTTTCCCAACGCGTTTCTCCTTTCAGGATTCATCAGGGGATATGGCGACTAGAGACATCTATATCAAATGCATTGCTCTCATGGGGAGAAAAATCATAGGTTCATTAAATGTTAAGTTTTACATCCCCAATTCTTTTGCTGCTATACATTGAAATACATTTTGGGGTATACCTCTATTATATTGCTTTATTGAGCATTTTATTACATGAATTAAGTATTTGATCACCGACCGACCAGCGGGAATTCTGGCCTCACAGACCTGATAGTTTTCTGTAAGAAGTCTCCTACTCTGCACTCATTACCTGGATTAATTGCACCTGTGTGACCTCATTACCTGTGTAGAATACACCTGTCCACACACTCAATCACACCACCCCAACCCCTCCATCATGGCCAAGACCAAAGAGCTGTCTAAGGACACGATTGTAGACCTGCAGGAGGCTGGGATGGGCTACAGGACAATAATGTTAATCACGAAAAGTGAAAAATGAATGAACATCTATTTCCTTAAAGATTAGATTCTTTACTAATATGATTAGAATAATCCAAAACTCCAAACTCCGCGTGTACAAAGACGCAGACACAAAATCAAAGATACAAACACACAAAGATACAAACACACAAAGATACAAAGACCCAAACACACAAAGACACAAACACACAATCAAAGACACAAACACACAAAGATACAAAGACACAAAGATACAAAGACACAAACACACAAAGATACAAAGACACAAACACACAAAGATACAAAGACACAAACACACAAAGATACAAAGACACAAACACACAAAGATACAAAGTACAGACACAAACACAAAGATACAAAGACACAAAGACCCAAACACACAAAGACACAAACACACAAAGATACAAAGACACAAACACACAAAGATACAAAGACACAAAGACCAAAACACAAAGACACAAACACACAAAGAACAAAGACACAAACACACAAAGAACAAAGAACACAAAACACAAAGATACAAAGACACAAAGATACAAAGATACAAAGACACAAACACACAAAGATACAAAGACACAAAGATACAAAGACACAAAACACAAGATACAAAGACACACAGATACTTGTGACATTTGTATTGTGTCAGGAATGGGGACTAATCACAGCCCAGGATAAGCTCTGAGCCCCCGTCTACCCCAGTGCTGCTGCCACCTACCAGGGGAGGAGATACGAGTGGCGGTCTCCATAATTTTTGTGAGGAGTGGGGCCATTATTTCGAGAGGCGGTCTCTATTATTTCAGGGTGGGGTCTCTATAATTTCAGGGGGCAGTCTCTTTGATTTTCGGGGGTGGTCTCTATGATTTCGGGGGCAGTTTCCATGATTTCGGGGGGCAGTCTCTATGATTTTGGGAACGGTCTCTATGATTTCAGGGGGCCTTCTCTGATTTTGGGGGGCGATCTCTGATTTCGGGAGCAGTCTCTGATTTTGGGGGGCGGTCTATGATTTCGGGGGTGGTCTCTATGATTTTGGGGGGCAGTCTCTGATTTTGGGGGGCGGTCTCTATGATTTTGCGAGCAGTATGATTTCAGGGGCGGTCTCTATGATTTTGCGGAGCAGTCTCTATGATTTCGAGATGCGATCTCTGATTTTGCGGCGCAGTCTATGATTTCGAGATGCGATCTCTATGATTTTGCGGAGCAGTCTCTATGATTTCACGGAGCAGTCTCTATGATTTCGGGGTGGTCTCCATAATTTGGGGGTGTCGGTGATTTTGGGGCGGTCTCTCTGATTTTGGAGGGGGTGATCTCCTCTTGTAAACGACCCCTCTTTTAGATGAAGTCAGTCCATGAACTGAACCTCAGGAGAGAAGCATCCGGCCGGTGACATCCGTGCTCCCCGCTGTCCGGACCTCTGCTTGCTGTCAGTGAACGGGAACGTTTCTTTTACCTCTGCCCTATTTCGCTGCTCTGTGGGCAGGGCACCAGTGCAGAGTCCGGGATCGGTGCCCCCTCACACAGCGGCTGTCACCCTATAATGGATGGCAGCGCTAGTTCCGGCTGTTGTGCGTCCAAACAATTAGCGTCTTCTCCATTCGTCAGCAGGACAGGAATATTAACCACCGTGAGCAATGGCCTCCTGCAGCAAAAGTGGTTTCTTCAGCGCTCAGCTAATTGTTATAAATGAACGACTGCGGAGCAGAAAGCATCACTGCAGAGCGGAGCCTGGACCGGGCCCTGACATATGGCAGTCAGCAGGATGTGCACCCTCGCTGTCCCAAGAGCTTACACTCCATACATTTACACCACCCCACCCCCCCCATGGCCCTGAGAAATGTATTGGCGGGAAAAGTTATATATCTAATAATATATCTCCTCCTACCGTCATGTCACATTAATCCTACTGCAGAGTTACATAAGATTCTCTCTGCAGCCACCACAAGAGGGAGCTCTGTAGACAGGATCTTATCATGTATCTCTGTATACAGGGAGCTCCCCCTAGTGGTGACTGCAGACAGAATCTTATCATGTATCTCTGTATACAGGGAGCTCCCCCTAGTGGTGACTGCAGAGATGATCTTATCATTCATCTCTGTATACAGGGAGCTCCCCTAGTGGTGGCTTCAGACAGGATCTTATCATGTAACTCTGTATACAGAGAGCTCCCTCTAGTGGTGGCTGCAGACAAGATCTTATCATGTATCTCTGTATACAGGGAGCTCCCCCTGATGGTGGCTGCAGACAAGATCTTCTCATGTATCTCTGTTATGAACGTGCTAGAGATGGTTTCTGAGCAGAGGCTCCCTCTGGTGGTTACAGACAGTACTGAACCTTTCAGCGAGAAATGGCAATCTGGGATCACTGACTGGTCTGATATAAGGGAGGTTCTCTCCCATGATGGTTGCTGGTGATCAATTGTTCTTGTCTCAATTGTGGTTCCTGGTTCATTTGGAAGTTTGCTGAGTCTTGCCTGCATCTTCTGCTTTCAGATAAGATATTTTCTGCTTTTATTTTTGTGCTTGCTTTTTGCATAGTTCTCTGCACTTTTGTGGAGGTCAGCCGGGTCCCCTCCTGGGTCTTGTGCTCCTATCAGTTTATCTGTAGCCATTGTTATTTGTTCATTTGCTTTTTCCTGTTCTTTCAGTGGCTGCGGCTTATCATAGAATGGTAGAGTTGGAAGGGACCTCTGGCCTTTGGTCCAACCCCTGCTCAAAGCAGGATTCTCTAAATCATCCCAGACAGATGTCTGTCCAGCCTCTGTTTGAAGACTTCCATTGAAGGAGAACTCACCACCTCTCGTGGCAGCCTGTTCCACTCATTGATCACCCTAACTGTCAAAAAGTTTTTTCTAATATCTAATCTGTGTCTCCTCCCATTCAGTTTCATCCCATTGCTTCTAGTCTTTCCTTGTGCAAATGAGAATAAAGATGATCCTTCTACAATGTGACAGCCCTTGAGATATTTGTAGACAGCTATTAAGTCTCCTCTCAGTCTTCTTTTTTGCAAGCTAAACATTCCCAAATCCTGCAACCGTTCCTCATAGGACATGGTTTGCAGACCGGTCACCATTCTGGTGGCTCTTCTCTGAACTTGCTCCAGTTTGTTGATGTCTTTTTTAAAATGTGGTGCCCAAAACTGGACACAGTATTCCAGATGAGGTCTGACCAAAGAGGAGTAGAGGGCAATAATGACCTCACGTGATCTAGACTGTATGCTTCTGTTGATACATCCTAGAATTGCATTTGCCTTTTTTGCTGCTGCATCACACTGTTGACTCATGTTAAGTCTGTGATCAATTAGTATACCCAAGTCTTTTTCACATGTGCTGTTACTTAGCCCTATTCCTCCCATTTTGTATATGCTTTTTTCATTTTTATTGCCCAGATGTAGTACTTTGCATTTTTCCCTGTTAAAATCCATTCTGTTAGTTGCTGCCCACTGCTCCAGTTTATGTATATCTTTTTGAATCCTCTCTCTCTCTTCTCTAGTATTAGCTACCCCTCCTAGCTTTGTGTCATCAGCAAATTTGATCAGTTTACCCTCAATTCCTTCATCTAAATCATTGATAAAGATGTTGAACAATACAGGGCCCAAAACAGAGCCTTGTGGTACCCCACTTGAGACATTCTTCCAACTGGATGTGCAGCCATTTACAACCACTCTTTGGGTCCGATCACTAAGCCAGTTATGAATCCACCTAACAGTTGCCTTGTCCATTCCATACTTAGTCATTTTTTCAATAAGGATTGTGTGAGATACTTTGTCAAATGCTTTGCTGAAGTCAAGATATACTATATCTACAGCATTTCCCTGATCCACCCAGTCAGTGATTCTGTCATAGAAGGAAATTAAGTTAGTCTGACATGACTTATTAGTTACAAACCCATGCTGACTCTGTTTAATCACTTCATTCTTATCCAGGTACTTGCATACATGTTCTTTAATAATTTGTTCAAAGATCTTTCCTGGTATAGAAGTCAGACTCACCGGCCTGTAGTTCCCTGGGTCCACCTTCTTCCCCTTTTTGAAGATAGGAACAACATTTGCTCTTCTCCAGTCTTCTGGGACTTCTCCTGTTCTCCAAGAATTTTCAAAGATTATGGACAGTGGTTCAAGAATTTCTTCTGCTATCTCCTTTAGTACCCTGGGGTGTAATTCATCTGGACCTGGAGACTTGAATTCATTTATGTTAGCTAAGTGTTTCCTCACTGTCTTTTTGTTTATAGATATCCTGGATTCTTCTATTCCTTTAATAGGACAGTGAAGATCAGTTGATGTTACATTTCCTTTCTGAGAGAAAACAGATGCAAAATAGGAATTTAAAAGTTCAGCCTTCTCAACATCCTGACTTACCAGAGATCTGATTTAGGTGGTGGAGATCGTGTGATCTCAGGTGTTTTTGCAATCAGAAGAGTTGGTATTTTTTAGGGCTTTTTTTGGATTGCAGTAAGAATCCTTTCCTGTACTTTTCTGTCTAGACAGATTGGGCCCCAGCGTTTGCTCATTCTTTTTCTGTCTGTGTCCGTGCTTCTTCTTGTCTAACCGCCATTACATGTTTGGGGGCTTCCTATTTTCTTTGGGGATCTGCTCCGGGGAAGATAGCTTTCCTCTTTCTGTCTTTAGGTGTAGTTATCTCTCAGGCTGTGACGAGGCGTCTAGGATCAACTTAGGAACGCTCCACGGCTACCTATAGTTGTGTGGTTAGTTCAGGTTACTGCAATCCAATAGGTTCCAGCCTCTCTGGTGTATTACCGTTTTTGCTTTTTCTCCTCAGCTACCGAAACATAACATATCTCTGTATACAGGGAGCTCCCCCTAGTGGTGGCTGCAGACAGGATCTTCTCATGTATCTCTGTATACAGGGAGCTCCCCCTAGTGATGGCTGCAGACAGACTCTTCTCATGTATCTCTGTATACAGGGAGCTCCCCCTAGTGGTGGCTGCAGACAGAATCTTATCATGTATCTCTGTATACAGGGAGCTCCCCCTAGTGGTGGCTGCAGACAGGATCTTATCATGTATCTCTGTATACAGGAGCTCCCCCTAGTGGTGGCTGCAGAACAGAGTACTTTACATGACTGCATACAGAGTCCCCCCTAGTGTAGGCTCAGACGCAGAGGTACTTGACAGTGGCCTACGATCCCACTATAGGTACGGGCCACCTCAGACTCGGTTGTGAACATTTCGAGTTTTGCATCTTCATTTTATTTTTGATTTGATATTAACTTTGTAATTTTAACCATTTAAGAACTTGATACATCTCCTTTAAATGAAGCTATAGAGAAAACTTATGTAACTCTAGGAGATGTCTGTTTCTTGTCTGTGAATGGAAACCTCTTTGTCACCTCGTCCTTCTCACTGCTGAGGGTTTGTTACAATTGTTGTCGCTGGATGTGGCTCCTGTTCTGATAGTTTGTTACAATGTATCGGTGCAGGCAGCAGGTATCAGTCGGGGCTCCAGGATGTAACTGTGTCCCTGTGTGGGGGCCCGTGAGAGATCCCGTCCTTATAGTCAGGAGGGCGATGGCGGCTGATAAATCCCCTCATTAATCAGCTTCCAGCCCATTGTGAGCAGACAATGGCCGCCCGCTATAATAGGAGCTTTGTGGAGATTTGTGTCCGGGGTGCAGCGCCTCATCACTCTCCTCCATGAGACAGCAGCCATTGTCAGCACCATCCGTCTTCAGTGCCCCCCAGTCACCCAGGACAAGGCGGCACAATGGCCGGGCTGGGGGTCAGCCTGTGTCATCGTGTCAGCTACAAACAGGCTGCATTGTAACATGGGACCCCGAGACCCCAAATCACTCTGTCATCCCTGACTGACAGACCGTAGACTGATCATTCCCGGACCCTCATAGGAGACGTTTAGAGGGGCCGACAGCCTGTGTGGGGGGACGGAGTGTCGGGGCTGTGTCGGTTGTCACCCATCCTGTTAGAGTCCCCGTTTCGTACCTGGATGGATGCTGTCAGGACTGCGCACATGGAGTGGCGGGATATAAGTTGTCACCCAGCAGTTTTTACCACTTTTTTTGCACTTTTTTGTAGTTAGAGCAGCGGCGTCAGGAGAGAAACTACCGCAGCGAAACTTCAGGTGGCGGCAGTGTGGGGGCATCCATCATGTGCGGGTGCGGGACGGGGATGACGCCTCATCAATACTCCGATACCGCCATTCTCCTCCCAATCTTTATGGTATCACAGGCAGCGCCTCACTCTCCTCTCCTCACCGAGTCGCCATCTATAAATCACATCCATAATGGAAATCAATATATGGACGAGCGGGGGAGGGGAGTACAAGGCGATCGTTACCGGATAACAGGCGAAAATCACTGCGAGGAGGAGGACGATGATCAGGAGGACACGGATCTGCCCGACTGTCGCTGGAGTTACATAGTTATGTCCTTTGTCGTTACATGGTGCCGCAGTTTGCAGATTTGCTGTTGGGGGTGCCGGTAACGTCGGAGCCTTCGTATGGGGGTCACCTAACCTCCCCGGATCAGATATTGTCCTATAGAGGCGCCTCATTAATATAGAATACCTCGTCAGCCGCAGTCTATGATCAGGGTGTGGGGGACAAGAAGTGCGCCCCCCGGGAAACGGAGCCACCAAAGGCTTCTAGGAAGTGTCCACGGATTGTGTGGGACCGATGTCACTCCGACGGATCCTGTGAAATGTCTGCGGCTTCCGGCCAAAACCGCAGCACATCGGCATCACCGTCCTGAGCCGGGCTGTATCACACACAGGGTGGATAAAAATCATGATTTTTTTAAAAAAATCAAAAAAATCTGATTTTTTTGATTTAAATCGGATTTTTTTGATTTAAATCGGATTTTTTTGATTTAAATAGGATTTTTAATCAAGTTGTACACAAGCAAAACTTTGTCTTTTTGCAAATCAAATTATTTTACACAAATAAAAATATTAAAACAGTTGATGATTATGAAACCTAATAATTTTTATTTGCACTATTAAACAATCAGAATTGAACAACTTTGTCTTTCAAATATTTTGTACAAGCCGCTCTTTCTTTGTCGTATACAGCCTGAAGATGTTTTCCTGAGATATCAAATCTACTTGGTGGTTTGTAGCCTGGTCTTATTCCTTCGATCATTTGTACAAACAATGGGTGTTCAACTAGTCGGAAAGAAGAATTGGTTGCAAATATGAATTTAGCAATTAATTCATCAAAATGTTCTTTCTGGCTCGTCGTAGTCTTTAAGAGGAATTTTTCTACACTTTGCACGCAAAGTTTTTTTGTTGGGCTGCTTTGTTGAAGTTGTACCCAGATATTGATTGTCACGTGCAGCACAAGCCATATTTGACCCTGAAAGCACAGTAATTAAAAATATAATTCGACTGCGTATTTGAAGAAATATAACGAAAATATTTTGAAACAAACTTTTTGAACAATGTAATGGTCCTCGTCCTATAAGGGCTGTCTCAAAAGTTATGCTACTCAAGTTTCCGGTGAAGTTGCTGTAATACTAGTAATATCAGAGCAACTGAAAAAAATTATGTCACAAAAGTTTTAAAAATGTTTTTTTAAAAAAATGGTCAATTTGGCAGACTTCAAAAGTGAATTGTAGCCTACAATAAAAAAAAAAAATAGGCGTATACACACGCTTTTATTTTTACTTAACGTTAATCTTCTGTGAAATATTGCCTTAACATAAATTTAAATTCTATACTCCAGAACTAGTGCTAGAAATTTTTCTTTTCATAGACTTTAACCATCCCAGTAAAACGTCTGTTAAAATAGGTTGTAATTGCCAGACTTACCACTAGTGCTAGGGTCCTGGTGCATAAGAAGCTGTGGGGGTTCATTGACATTAGTTGTATCACTATCAACATCTTCATTTCCCTTCTGGTTTCAGTTTTCATAATGTGATCTCAAACGGCAAACAAGTCCTTGGATATCCTTTTGACAGTATTTGCACTTTGCTCTCCCACCTTTCTTTCCAAGCTCTGCTGGCATCTCAACAAAATGAACCCAAATAGGGTCTCTCTTACGACCTGCCATGGCTCACGCAGATCACTTCTGAAGTTTGATTGTTACTACAGCCAAGTACTGCTGACTGACTATCCAACAAGTTTGGGCATGTCAACTGAATGGAAAAAGAAACTGAAACCAAGCTACAGAAAGTGAAACCAAGCTAGAAGTGTGGAGTTAATTGAACAATGATTGAAAGTTTTAGATTTTAATCGTGATTTATATTAAAAAAATCTTTTGATTTAAATCAGTGATTTAAATCATGATTAAAATCACGATTTAAATCGATCTGATTTAAATAGAAAAAAATCATTTGATTTAAATCAATCCACCCTTATCACACATCTCAGGGTTAGATACACGGCTCAGCAGACAGATTTCACACAGGATGAGATTAGATACACGGCTCAGCAAACAGTATCACACATGATAGGGATTAGATACCATTCCTTCAAAAAGTCTTTATACCCCGTGACTTTTTTCACATTTTTCCATGTTAGATCCAAAAACTTAAATGTATTTATTGGAATTTTATGTGATAAAAGTAACAAGTTCTTGTGATTGTAAAGGAAATGTTACGAGGTTTTCTAAATATCATATAAATATAAATCTGATAATTGTTCTGTGCATTAGTATTCAGTCCTTTAGTCTGATGCCACTAAATCTTGAGTGACCAATCGCCCATAGAGGTCACATAATTAGTACATTGTGTCCCCCTGAGTGTGATTATTCCTCTGTATAACTACAGCCGTTCTGTGGAGGCCTCAGAGGTTTGTCTGAGAACATTAGAGATCACCGTGGAGCTCACCAGACAGGTCAGGGATAAAGCTGCGGAGAAGAGGAAAGAGTGAAAGATAAATATCATTTCTTTTACAATCACAAATACTGTATTTGTTACTTTGTGTTGGTGTCACATAAAATCCCAGTAAAATACATTTATGGGTGGGATTAGATACATGATAGGATTAGATACATGGTGGGATTAGATACATGATAGGCCACGTTGTCTTATCCGATCTTGAGGAGGCAGCGGAGTATTCTGTGGGTCTGAGCCATGGACAGTGCCGGCCTCAGTGCCCATCGTGCCTCATGGACCTTTTCCATAGTTGTCTCCTGTTTGTCTTTTCCCCACCCGGCAGCAGAGGTCAGATCAGCGGTTACAGGAGCGATTGTGCCCCGTTATTGTCCTCTGGTATCTGCCCAGAGGGGCTCACCCTCTAAATGTGCCCAGATCAGACACTTCGTTACAGCCCTATGGAGACGAGAATCAGCACGGACCGCCGACATGAGAGCGGAGAGGAGCGTCCATCGCTGCGGGCCCCGCTCGTCTCCTAATTATCAGGGGCCGACTGAATCACGGACAGTTAACCCTTCATTTTATTACAGGGGTTTTACAAAAGCCGCCGTTCTGCCGAAATCGGCACAAATGACGCCATCTGCAGGTTACTGAGTGCTGCATGGAGGGATGTGAGGCTTTATAATGGGGGTCCGCGCCTGGTTAGCGATTCCTGGGTGACAACCAGCGCTGCTGGATGGTTAATGTGGTTGTCGCCTCCTGCGGTGACCGGACAGACGACGAAAATCCGATCACTAAAGCTGAAGACGAGGAGGTTGGTGGTGAGGGTCTCGCTGCCGGACCACCACACTTCTTACAGGATGGGCCGATGTCCCTCAGACATTGGGGGCTTCCCTTCTGCTGTAGCGATCTGATGTTATAATCCCGATGGAGATCCCCTTTAAGCTGCCGGTTTTGTCTTCTCGCCCTCTGCACCTCATTAATCTCTTCCCTTCTGTTTCGCCCTCAGGGACGCCTGTGAATCGCATCCCCATAATGGCGAAACAAGTGCTGGACCTTTACACGCTGTACCGACTGGTGACGGAGAAGGGCGGACTGGTGGAAGTCATCAACAAGAAGATCTGGAGGGAGATCACCAAGGGCCTGAGCCTCCCCACGTCCATCACCAGCGCGGCCTTCACGCTGAGAACGCAGTGAGTCGCCCCAAGAGCTGACAGTTCACCACTCACCATATGATTGTAGTCAGGTCCGCGATCCCTCCAGAGCTGCGCTCCCGGAGCCTCAAACATTACAGCTGCACTGATACATTGTAATGATCGGGAGAGCAGCCTCTCCACTGATCCTATATTTCCGGTCCCTGACAGCAAGCAGAGATTGTGAAAATGGCGAAGAATTAGAAAACATAAAAAGAATTTAGCGTTTTCATTGCCCGGTGGGTGATCGAGGCAGTTTATTGGGGTCTTTTCTGGTCGATAATGGTGAGTGTAGTCATGGGTGTCGCCGCACAGTTACTGAAACTCTCCCTTCCTTCTGCTTAGATACATGAAGTACCTGTATCCCTACGAATGTGAGAAGCGGGGCCTCAGCTCCCCCGGAGAACTGCAGGCCGCCATCGACAGTAACAGGAGAGAAGGACGGCGACAAAGCTTTGGCTCGGGGCTCTTCACTTACTCACCCGTGGGGACCCCAAATGTCCTGACGTCCCCAAAGATGAACATGACTGCCCTGACAGTCCCATCCCACAACGGACCACCAATCAGCCAGATGCCAATAAAGAAAGGTGGGTGCCAGACGTCTGTGCCAGCCGCCATCCCAGCATTGTCTTACATCCCATTTGTCCTCCTGGCAGTCGTCCTGTTGCCCGTGTGTCCCCTGGCAGTTGTCCTGTTGCCCGTGTGTCCTCCTGGCAGTCATCTTGTTGCCCGTGTGTCCTCTTGGCAGTCGTCTTGTTGCCCGTGTGTCCTCCTGGCAGTCATCTTGTTGCCCATCTGTCCTCCTGGCAGTTGTCCTGTTGCCCGTGTGTCCCCTGGCAGTCGTTCTGTTGCCCGTGTGTACCCTGGCAGTTGTCCTGTTGCCCATGTGTCCTCCTGGCAGTCGTCTTGTTGCCTATGTGTCCCCTGGCAGTCATCATGTTGCCCGTGTGTCCTCCTGGCAGTCGTCCTGTTGCCTGTGTGTCCCTCTGACATTCGTCCTGTTGCCGGTGTGTCCCCCTGGCAGTCATCTTGTTGCCCGTGTGTCCCCTGGTCGTCCTGTTGCCCGTGTGTCCTCCTGGCAGTCGTCTTGTTGCTGTGTGTCCTCCTGTCAGTTGTCCTGTTGCCCGTGTGTCCTCCTGGCAGTCATCTTGTTGCACGTGTGTCCTTCTGGCAGTCGTCTTGTTGCCGGTGTGTCCCCCTGGCAGTCACCTTGTTGCCCGTGTGTCCTCCTGACAGTCGTCTTGTTGCCCGTGTGTCCACCTGGCAGTCGTCCTGCTGCCCGTGTGTCCTCCTGGCAGTCGTCTTCTTGCCAGAGTGTCCACTTGGCAGTTGTCTTGTTGCCCATGTGTCCCTCTGGCAGTCAGTTGTCCACTTCCCGCTGCTCTAATGGTTATTGTAGTCCCCATGTCACTTGCTCGGCCTGATCTTACTGATCGATGTCCCCCTGATTGCAGAGGACGGCCTGCACCCAGCTGCCCCCCCGCACCGGATCACCATTCCCGTAGCTCTGCCCGGCCACCACACAGCGGCACAGGCCGTACACGTCATGCAGGCGGCAGCTCTGGAACAACTGCGAGAGAAGCTGGAATCTGGGGAACCACCCGAGAAGAAGATGGCGATGATGGCGGAGGAACAGCAGAGGTTAATGCAGCATGCGCTACAGCACAACCTGCTGGCGATGGCAGCACAGATGCCCATGAAGATCAAGATCAACAACCGAGGTAAAGACGCCTCCAGCACCATTACACATAATCCACCGCACGTAATCCATTACACATAATCCACCGCACGTAATCCACCGCACGTAATCCATCTCACATAATCCACCGTACGTAATCCACCGCACGTAATCCACTGCACATGATCCACAGCACGTAATCCACCGCACGTAATCCACTGCACGTAATCCACCGCCCGTAATCCACCGCACGTAATCCACCGCACGTAATCCACTGCACATGATCCACAGCACGTAATCCACCGCACATAATCCACTGCACGTAATCCACCACCCGTAATCCATCGCACGTAATTCATCGCACGTAATCCACCGCACGTAATTCATCGCACGTAATCCACCCCACGTAATCCATTGCACCTAATCCATCGCATGTAATTCATCGCACGTAATCCACCGCACGTAATCCACCGCACGTAATCCACCGCACGTAATTCATCTCACGTAATCCACCGCACGTAATCCACTGCGCGTAATTCATCTCACGTAATCCACCGCACGTAATCCACCGCACGTAATCCATCCCACGTAATCCACCGCACGTAATCCACCGCACGTAATCCACCTCACGTAATTCATCTCACGTAATCCACCGCACGTAATCCACTGCACATAATCCATCACACATAACCCATCACACATCTCATTACACATCATATATACTATGAGACACACCATACTTCCTTCGACAACAGCTGCTCATGCGCTTCCTCCCACATTGGCGGCTCATGTTGCCCCCTACACCAGTGGCTCATGGGACCCCTCCTCCGACACTGGCGTCTCATGTGCCTCCAACACCGGTGTCTCATGTGCCCCCCAACACCGGCTGCTCATGTTCCCCCACATAAGGACACAGCCATACACCAGGTCTCACTGTAGGCACCAGTCGGTTTTCTTTGTCCTCGTTGCCTGTGTGTCGCCATTTCTCTTGGTCTCGTCTCTCCACAGTACAGAGCCCCAGTGTCTCCTTAGTTTTCAGCCTGGGCTCCTGTTTAGGTGGGGACTTCCATGGTCGCTGGACGTCTCTGAGATGCTGCACTTCTATCTTTCTTACATTTACTATCACTTTTGCTCCAGTATCTGACTGATCCATAAAGCTTCGCTGATCTTCACCTTTCTTGGTCTTTCTGGTGACATTTCTCTTCCATGTGGTGCCATTACTGACAATGTGAAATGGGCAGCTGTTTTCTGTGTTAGGTATCGCCCTCTTATAGTCGCCCGTCTGCTGGACACTGGTGTAATGAAGAATTAGACTGGTCTGAGGGTGAATTCTTGTTATAGGAATTTTCTACTCTAAACTTTAGCTTTGCTACCAAGACTTTCATTGGGGTGTACTCATTTTTGCAGCATGGTCTTGAATGAATTTATTAGGAAAATTACTTTTTGGGGTGAGCAAAAAATAAATCTTATTTGCAATCGATGGCCGACATTTGTGGGAGTATTTAGTAGTACGGTGTCCCATAGATAATGTGGACTCTGGAAGGAAACTAAAGATTTTCTAACTAATCTGTTGGGGTGTACTCATTTATGCTGAGCACTGTATGTCTACTATCCCACAATCACACACTCCCACATATGTCTACCATCCCAGACTCAGGACATACATACACCAAATAATCACACATATCACAGGCGCACACCCCCGACACCATAATCACACATATCACAGGTGCACACCCCCGACACCATAATCACACATATCACAGGAGCACACCCCCCGAAACCATAATCACACATATCACAGGAGCACACCCCCCCGACACCATAATCACACAAATCACAGGAGCACACCCCGACACCATAATCACACATATCACAGGAGCACACCCCGACACCATAATCACACATATCACAGGCGCACACCCCCGACACCATAATCACACATATCACAGGTGCACACCCCCCGACACCATAATCACACATATCACAGGAGCACACCCCCCGAAACCATAATCACACATATCACAGGAGCACACCCCCCCGACACCATAATCACACAAATCACAGGAGCACACCCCGACACCATAATCACACATATCACAGGAGCACACCCCGACACCATAATCACACATATCACAGGAGCACACCCTGGCACCATAATCACACATATCACAGGAGCACACCCCCCGACACCATAATCACACATATCACAGGAGCACACCCCCCGACACCATAATCACACAAATCACAGGAGCACACACCCCCGACACCATAATCACACATATCACAGAAGCACACCCCCTACACCATAATCACACATATCACAGAAGCACACCTCCGACACCATAATCACACATATCACAGGAGCACACCCCGACACCATAATCACACATATCACAGGAGCACACCCCCCGACACCATAATCACACAAATCACAGGAGCACACCCCGGCACCATAATGACACATATTACAGGAGCACACCCCGACACCATAATCACACATATCACAGGAGCACACCCCAGCACCATAATCACACATATCACAGGAGCACACCCCCGACACCATAATCAAACATATCACAAGAGCACACCCCGGCACCATAATCACACAAATCACAGGAGCACACCCCGGCACCATAATCACACAAATCACAGGAGCACACCCCGACACCATAATCACACATATCACAGGAGCACACCCCGACACCATAATCACACATATCACAGGTGCACACCCCCCGACACCATAATCACACATATCACAGGAGCACACCCCCCGAAACCATAATCACACATATCACAGGAGCACACCCCCCCCGACACCATAATCACACAAATCACAGGAGCACACCCCGACACCATAATCACACATATCACAGGAGCACACCCCGACACCATAATCACACATATCACAGGAGCACACCCTGGCACCATAATCACACATATCACAGGAGCACACCCCCCGACACCATAATCACACATATCACAGGAGCACACCCCCCGGCACCATAATCACACAAATCACAGGAGCACACACCCCCGACACCATAATCACATATATCACAGGAGCACACCCCCGACACCATAATCACACATATCACAGAAGCACACCTCCGACACCATAATCACACATATCACAGGAGCACACCCCGACACCATAATCACACATATCACAGGAGCACACCCCCGACACCATAATCACACAAATCACAGGAGCACACCCCGGCACCATAATGACACATATTACAGGAGCACACCCCGACACCATAATCACACATATCACAGGAGCACACCCCAGCACCATAATCACACATATCACAGGAGCACACCCCCGACACCATAATCAAACATATCACAAGAGCACACCCCGGCACCATAATCACACATATCACAGGAGCACACCCCGGCACCATAATCACACAAATCACAGGAGCACACCCCGACACCATAATCACACATATCACAGGAGCACACCCCGACACCATAATCACACATATCACAGGAGCACACCCCCGACACCATAATCTCACATATCACAGGAGCACACCCCGGCACCATGATTACACATATCACAGGAGCAAACCCCCCGGCACCATAATCACACATATCACAGGAGCACACCCGGCACCATAATCACACATATTACAGGAGCACACCCCGACACCATAATCACACATATCACAGGAGCACACCCCGGCACCATAATCACACATATCACAGGAGCACACCCCCGCACCATAATCACACATATCACAGGAGCACACCCCCGACACCATAATCAAACAAATCACAAGAGCACACCCCGACACCATAATCACACAAATCACAGGAGCACACCCCGACACCATAATCACACAAAATCACAGGAGCACACCCCGACACCATAATCACACATATCACAGGAGCACACCCCGACACCATAATCACACATATCACAGGAGCACACCCCGGCACCATGATCACACATATCACAGGAGTACACCCCCGGCACCATAATCACACATATCACAAGAGCACACCTCCCGACACCATAATCACACATATCACAAGAGCACACCCCCCGACACCATAATCACACATGTGACAGGTGCACACCCTGGCACCATAATCACACATATCACAGGAGCAAACCCCCGGCACCATAATCACACATATCACAAGAGCACCCCCCGGCACCATAATCACACAAATCACAGGAGCGACACTATAATCACACATATCACAAGAGCACCCCCCTGACACCATAATCACACATATGACAGGTGCACACCCTGGCTCCATAATCACACATATCACAGGCGCACAACCCTGGCACCATAATCACACATATCACAGGCGCACACCCCGACACCATAATCACACATATCACAGGTGCACACCCCCGGCACCATAATCACATATATCACAGGCGCGCACACCCCCGACACCATAATCACACATATCACATGCGCACACCCCGACACCATAATCACACATATCACAGGTGCACACCCCGGCACCATAATCACATATATCACAGGCGCGCACACCCCCGACACCATAATCACACATCACAGGAGCACACCCCCTGGCGGCACCATAATCACACAAATCACAGGCGCACACCCCGGCACCATAATCACACATATCACAGGAGCAAACCCCCGGCACCATAATCACACATATCACAGGAGCACCCCCCCCGGCATCATAATCACACATATCACAGGAGCAAACCCCGACACCATAATCACACATATCACAGGAGCAAACCCCCGACACCATAATCACACATATCACAGGAGCACACCACCGACACCATAATCACACATCACAGGAGCAAACCCCCGGCACCATAATCACACATATCACAGGAGCACACCCCCGACACCATAATCACACATATCACGGGCACACACCCCAGCACCATAATCACACATATCTAAGGAGCACACCCCCCGGCCCCATAATCACACATATCACTGGTGCACACCCCCGGCACCATAATCACACATATCACAGGCGTACACCCCCGGCACCATAATCACACATATCACAGGATATACACCCCGGCACCATAATCACACATATCACGGGCGCACACCCCTCCGCCCCATAATCACACATATCACGGGCGCACACCCCCGCCCCATAATCACACATATCACAGGATTGCACACCCCCGGCACCATAATCACACATATCACAGGCGCACACCCCCGCCCATAATCACACATATCACGGGCGCACACCTCCCGACACCATAATCACACATATCACGGGCTCACACCCCCGACACCATAATCACACATATCACGGGATCACACACCCCGGCACCATAATCACACATATCACAGGCACACACCCCTGACACCATAATCACACATATCACAGGCACACCCCCCCGACACCATAATCACACATATCACAGGCGCACACACCCTGACACCATAATCACACATATCACAGGCACACACCCCCGACACCATAATCACACATATCACGGGCGCACACCCCCCGACATTATAATCACACATATCACGGGCGTACACCCCCGGCACCATAATCACACCTATCATAGGATTACACGCCCCCGGCACCATAATCACACATATCACGGGCGTACACCCCCGGCACCATAATCACACATATCACGGGATCACACACCCCGGCACCATAATCACACATATCACGGGCGTACACCCCCGGCACCATAATCACACATATAGGATTACACACCCCCGGCACCATAATCACACATATCACGTGCGTACACCCCCGGCACCATAATCACACATATCATAGGATTACACACCCCCGGCACCATAATCACACATATCACGGGCGTACACCCCCGGCACCATAATCACACATATCACGGGATCACACACCCCGGCACCATAATCACACATATCACGGGCGTACACCCCCGGCACCATAATCACACATATAGGATTACACACCCCCGGCACCATAATCACACATATCACGGGCGTACACCCCCGGCACCATAATCACACATATCACGGGATTACACACACCCCGGCACCATAATCACACATATCACGGGAGACACCCCCGACACCATAATCACACATATCACAGGCGCACACCCCCGCCCATAATCACACATATCACGGGATTACACACCCCCGACACCATAATCACACATATCACAGGAGACACCCCCCGCCCCATAATCACACATATCACGGGCGCACACCCCCGCACCATAATCACACATATCACGGGATTACACACCCCCGGCACCATAATCACACATATCACGGGAGCACACCCCCGACACCATAATCACACATATCACAGGCGCACACCCCCCGCCCCATAATCACACATATCACGGGATTACACACCCCCGACACCATAATCACACATATCACAGGAGCACACCCCCCCCCCCATAATCACACATATCACGGGACGCCACACCCCCGACACCATAATCACACATATCACAGGAGCACACCCCCGACACCATAATCACACATATCACAGGCGCACACCCCCCGCCCCATAATCACACATATCACGGGCGCACACCCCCCGACACCATAATCACACATATCACAGGAGCACAACCCGACACCATAATCACACATATCACAGGCGCACACCCCCCGCCCATAATCACACATATCACGGGCGCACACCCCCCGACACCATAATCACACATATCACGGGCGCACACCCCCCGACACCATAATCACACATATCACAGGAGCACACCCCCCGACACCATAATCACACATATCACAGGAGCACACCCCCCGACACCATAATCACCACACATTCACAGGAGCACAACCCGACACCATAATCACACATATCACAGGCGCACACCCCCCGCCCCATAATCACACATATCACGGGCGCACACCCCCCGACACCATAATCACACATATCACGGGCGCACACCCCCCGACACCATAATCACACATATCACAGGAGCACACCCCCCCGACACCATAATCACACATATCACGGGCGCACACCCCCCGACACCATAATCACACATATCACAGGAGCACACCCCCCCGACACCATAATCACACATATCACGGGCGCACACCCCCCCGACACCATAATCACACATATCACGGGCGCACACCCCCCGACACCATAATCACACATATCACAGGAGCACACCCCCCCGACACCATAATCACACATATCACGGGCGCACACCCCCCGACACCATAATCACACATATCACAGGAGCACACCCCCCCGACACCATAATCACACATATCACGGGCGCACACCCCCCGACACCCTTCATTGCTGAGTTCTCTCTCACTTCTCTCGTGTTTTCCTCCAGACGACAGACAAGAGACAGCGATGAACCTGTCTGCCTCCACCATTAGCAGCATCAACATGTCGATGGAAATAAATGGAGTTGTATACGCAGGTAAGCAGCCGCCTCACCGGTCGCTTTCAGGAAATCCAATAAGTTCCAGCGAGTGCCGGAGCGAGCGATAAAATCCATTGTAATGAACGCAAGAAGCGGGTGTCTGAATAGCCGGTTCCTTAACCCATAGGAAGTCGCGGCAGACCACCAACACTAACACGGCGGTCTCCAGACTACAACCCCCAGCCTGCAGAGAGCCATAAGCTGGAGACCACCGCACTAACACATCTAGCCGCTGTAGAGCCACCTCCGGACACTGAGCCGTCGTGTTGTCGTTCGTAGACCCCAACATTAATTCTGCACTGGCTGCAAATAAATCGATGCAGTGACTGGCTGATAAAGGGTTAATGCTCTGCGCACAGATCCCCCCAGCCTTCTATATATATGGGGTCGGATCACAGCTTTGATTGATGCAGTCCCACGTAAACAGTGCATAAATCGGAGATCCTTTGGTCTTTGTAAAGTTTCATGAGTGATGGATCCGATACAAATCTCCAATTATTATTCATTTCAATGCAATATTTCTTATATTTCTTTTTTTTTTATTATTAAATTACAATTTTTTTTCTCCAGTTAGGTTTTAGTTGTGTCCTTTACATTTGAAGTTACAATTTTGCTATTTTTTTGGCCACAAATTTCACGCCCTTTTTCTTGTAACAGACGTTGGGTGGGGTATTTTTAGTTTTTAATTGCAGGAGCAATTAGTCTGATCCATTTTAGTCTTTTATTTGTACTTTATAAATCACGTTATAATTGGATTCCCAGATCAGGTTCTTGCCTGTTGTTTAATATATATGCTGCCGTACTCGCGGCACGAGCTGGTCCGTACATACATGGCGGGTACGCGGCTCCACCACAGATTCACTCCAGATCCTCAATATTCCTTTTGGGACACCCTGCCCCCGAGGAACCATCTTGTCTAACATGGCAGAGATACGTCCTCCTCTCACGTGTGACCCATTCAGAAGATAGGCCCGTGCCCGTACCTATATTGTCCTCCCCCCACCTAAGCAGTATGGGGCAGTAGCGCACGCCTTACAGTATGGGGGCAGGAGCGCACGCCTTATAGTATGGGGGCAGGAGCACATGCCTTACGGTATGGGGGCAGGAGCGCACGCCTTACAGTATGGGGGCAGGAGCGCACGCCTTACAGTATGGGGCAGGAGCGCACGCCTTACGGTATGGGGCAGGAGCGCACGCCTTACGGTATGGGGGCAGGAGCGCACGCCTTACGGTATGAGGGCAGGAGCGCACGCCTTACGGTATGGGGGCAGGAGCGCACGCCTTACAGTATGGGGGCAGGAGCGCACGCCTTACGGTATGGGGCAGGAGCGCACGCCTTACAGTATGGGGGCAGGAGTGCACGCCTTACAGTATGGGGCAGGAGCGCACGCCTTACGGTATGGGGGCAGGAGCGCACGCCCTACTGTATGGGGCAGGAGCGCACACCTTACAGTATGGGGGCAGGAGCGCACGCCTTACAGTATGAGGGCAGGAGCGCACGCCCTACGGTATGGGGCAGGAGCGCACGCCTTACAGTATGGGGGCAGGAGCGCACGCCTTATAGTATGGGGGCAGGAGCGCACGCCTTACGGTATGGGGGCAGGAGCGCACGCCTTACGGTATGGGGGCAGGAGCGCACGCCTTACGGTATGGGGGCAGGAGCGCACGCCTTACAGTATGGGGGCAGGAGCGCATGCCTTACAGTATGGGGGCAGCTGTGTCCTTTGCTCATGTTACAGGTGTTTCTCTTCTTCTGTCCCCAGGCGTGTTATTTGCTCACAGAGCAACGTCGACTCCGGGGTCAAGCACAAGCTCCGTCAAAAACAATGAGCGCTCGAGTCCATCCACGGCACACATCCCTCCACAGTCATCTTCATCGCAAGGACACACTCCACCCATTTCTTCCCCGTGAGTTCACGGAGACCCTCATCCAGAGCCCCTCAGACACACATCTCACAACCTCATCCAAAGAGGGTGGGCTTCTCCGGAGGTGAGGAGGACTCTTCGTGCGGGTGACTGATGCAGATCAGTCAGGTGTGGAGCAGAACGATGCAGCCTGACTTCTGCTTCTACCATACAATCTGGAGGTTTCCAGTCATCAGCAGATCTTGGTCCCACAATGTTCAGTCCGTCACTTGCTTCAACCACCCTACCTCTAACCGAGCCACCCGGAGTATGTCATACCAAAGATTGAGCCAGGTGCACTTACCTCTGTACAGTACCCCAGATACTCGTCGTGTCCCTCCAGCCCCAGGGAGCGCCTCCTTCTGGGCACGAGGCATTGCCGTCATTGCTTTTCAACAGGTGACGTCCAGCAATCAGACAATGGAAGAGATGAACTCGTAACGTGTAGCTTTTACCAAAGATATCAAACAAAGATAATTTATTTCGTGCGTAGAGTAGACACGAGGGGTTTTTTTTTATTGTTATTTTTAATCTGTGTTTGCGGAATTATCATCCTCGGAGCCGCGTCCTCTGATTTACTACGAAACCTTTCAGTGGAGATCTGGTGTGACAGCCGTGAAGGTGAAGTCACATTGAGGAAACATTGGAGACAACCAAAGATCCAACACAGCCTTCTCAGAGACGAAAAGGGGGTCCATGCAGAGACCCTCAACTCAATGGGATAGGAGGTCTACTGCAGTTATTATCACCCTCTGACGTACCACGAAGGAATACTGAAATGCCGCACCTCGTATTGTCCTCCCACGGAGCCTACATGTATTAGGGGGACGATGCCAGGATGAAGTGGAGGACGGGGTCATAGGAAAGGAAATTTGCTTTCATTGTATACATTAGTTATATATTCTGGTGCTGTGGCAATGGTGACAAATCTGCAATTTCTACATTTTGGACTTTTTGTGTTCTACAAGGACAGGATGTAATGTAACTCACAGAGTGACAAGGTCCGCTCACACAAGAAAGGTCTGAATCCAACATGTCCGATCAGTGTTTCATTGACTGCAGATGTTGGTGAACATGCAATTCACCCAAAATTATCTACACTGGTACAAAATTGAAAGCTGTAAAAATGACCAGTCCTTGGAGGCTACAAAGCTGAAACTGTCAAAAAGGCAAGCCCATAGACTATGTGAGGCCCCACGTAAAGACAAGTTCTTATGAGACCCATGTGTAGAAAAGACCAATCCATAGACTCTACAAGACCCATGTGCAAGGAAGGCCGGTTCTTACACTGTACGAGACCCTTCTGTAGTAAACACCAGTCTAAAGATTATGAAAAACAGTCCTAGCACTCTAAGAAGCCCAATGATAGAAAAACCGGTGCTTACACTCTATGAGACCGAACTATGGAAAAGATCAATCCATAGACTCTACAAGACCGAACTATAGAAAAGGCCAATCCATAGGCTCAACGAGACTGAACTATAGAAAAGGCCAATCCATAGACTCAACGAGACTGAACTATAGAAAAGGACAATCCATAGACTCTACGAGACCGAACTATAGAAAAGGCCAATCCATAGACTCTACAAGACCGAACTATAGAAAAGGCCAATCCATAGACTCTACGAGACTGAACTATAGAAAAGGCCAATCCATAGACTCAACGAGACTGAAGTATAGAAAAGGACAATCCATAGACTCTACGAGACCGAACTATAGAAAAGGCCAATCCATAGACTCTACAAGACCGAACTATAGAAAAGGCCAATCCATAGACTCTACGAGACTGAACTATAGAAAAGGACAATCCATAGACTCTACGAGACAGAACTATTGAAAAGGCCAATCCATAGACTCTACAAGACCGAACTATAGAAAAGGACAATCCATAGACTCAACGAGACAGAATTATAGAAAAGGCCAATCCATAGACTCTATGACACCGAACTATAGAAAAGGCCAATCCATAGACTCTACGAGACTGAACTATAGAAAAGGCCAATCCATAGGCTCAACGAGACTGAACTATAGAAAAGGCCAATCCATAGACTCAACGAGACTGAACTATAGAAAAGGACAATCCATAGACTCTACGAGACCGAACTATAGAAAAGGCCAATCCATAGACTCTACAAGACCGAACTATAGAAAAGGCCAATCCATAGACTCTACAAGACCAAACTATAGAAAAGGCCAATCCATAGACTCTACGAGACTGAACTATAGAAAAGGACAATCCTTAGACTCTACGAGACAGAACTATTGAAAAGGCTAATCCATAGACTCTACAAGACCGAACTATAGAAAAGGCCAATCCATAGACTCAACGAGACAGAATTATAGAAAAGGCCAATCCATAGACTCTATGAGACCGAACTATAGAAAAGGCCAATCCATAGACTCTACGAGACTGAACTATAGAAAAGGCCAATCCATAGACTCTATGAGACCGAACTATAGAAAATTCCAATCCATAGACTCTACGAGACTGAACTATAGAAAAGGCCAATCCATAGACTCTACGAGACTGAATTCTAGAAAAGGACAATCCGTAGACTCTATGAGACCGAACTATAGAAAAGGCCAATCCATAGACTCTACGAGACTGAACTATAGAAAAGGCCAATCCATAGACTCTACGAGACTGAATTCTAGAAAAGGACAATCCGTAGACTCTATGAGACCGAACTATAGAAAAGGCCAATCCATAGACTCTACGAGACTGAATTCTAGAAAAGGACAATCCATAGACTCTATGAGACCGAACTATAGAAAAGGCCAATCCATAGACTCTACGAGACTGAACTATAGAAAAGGCCAATCCATAGACTCTACGAGACTGAACTATAGATCTCCTCGGAGATGAGTAGAGTATTGCGTCAGCCGCTGTAGATTTGGCCTTACATGTTTGCTACCAATGTGCAAATTGGAACAGGTGCCAAGGAAAATTGGGTAGCCTTTGTCTACAGCCGTCCATCAGGTTCTGGGTCTCTCTGGGGGCACTAGGTGGATCTTCATTTTCAGAAGCTCAATAATAATGACACAGTAGTGACTGACTGCCGCAGCCTCGTAGATGGGCGAAGGCAACAGGCAGGAGCCCTCCCAGTCGTCTTGTTGCATCTTGACCTTTCGCCTGCTCCTGAGCGAGTCCTAATCAGCGCGGTCACCTCGCACCATCAGATTAAGGGATTCTGCGTTTGCATTGAACGTCCTATTTTTAATGTCATCTAAATCATCCCTTTAGTACAATTGCTCCATGTAGACCCCTGAGCCCCCGACCTGCCTCGTGGCCGCTGACCTTTTCACAGCTCGGTAAAGAGAAAATCAATGCATGTGTCAGACTGTGCTCTCTTAATCACTGGTGATACAGAGCGCTCTGTGAGAACGCTGCTTCTCGCCAGCACTTTATCCGGAACGGCCTCCCGCTGCGCCTCGCACCTCTTTGCAGTGCAGTAATTGTCATGTATCTGATGAGAGTGATAGTACGAGCCGTGCGGCTCATCTCCCTCCAATTTATCAACTTAGCACCAGCTCCTAGCATTTTTCTTAAAAATAGTCACCATATTGCACTTTGTTAGGGTTTGTCCAAAGCGGCCACCAGGTAGTTCTCCGAGCCGTGTCTGATCACAAGGGGTCTTGACTGAGTTATCATTCGGGTGGGGGATTGAGTGAAGCCTTTCTCCATGTCCAGTAAATCATAGTCTGGATCAAAGTTGGCAGCCAAAGAGAAGCTCTGTACCGGGGCTGATCCGGTGTCTCCCTCCCTAGAAGACAGTGACGTTCTTGCTTCATGTCTCCTATCATTGCCATAGACTGATCGGGCCATGAACCGTTCTGTGCACTGTTGGGGCTCTGCTTCTCCTTTGCCGCGTTTCCTCTACCTCCCAGCAGTATCGGTGCCGTGTCATAACATCGTGACCGTAATCCGACATGCCGACCCCGTCCCCACACCAACCCTTTTCTCATTTTATTTGGAGGAGATTTCAGCATCTTATCTTTGTACCACCCATTCATCTCCATCCACCAGGGTGGGCTTTGTCCGATGCATCGTGCCCCCTGGTGTAGTGTCGTCATTGCCGAATCACCACGTCCGCCCCGTCCTGCCTCTTATCATTTGGACTGAGTCACTGGATTTCTGTAACTTCTATCTAAATACCAAAGAAGATAATATTCGAGACGACGTCTACCTCATTCGTATATATTTATATGATGTTCTATCGGGAAGGAAGGTGTCGATGAGATGTGACGGCCGAGGCATCGCGATGACTACCATCCTGCCCTCTCCATATCGATCAGAGGACTTGTAAGCCGTCCACTGTCATCAAGGACAGAGCTGACGAGTGAGGAGCCGGCCTACCGCCGGGATGGCACTGTCTTCTCATGGTCGTCTTGGAGCGGTTGATGGACGCCGTTCTAGATACGGGTTACGTCAGTAGTGGTTGGAGTTGGCACAGGCTTTGTGACTTACTGACCTCCATCATATCACCACCGCCACAGTACCCGACCTCTCATGGACTTGTACGTTCTGGACACTCGTGCGTG